>JXCR01139206.1:89081-138719 GCA_002079205.1 Phalaenopsis hybrid cultivar
GAACTTCATGGGACAACAAGGAAATAATTAAGCCAGATTAATAGAAGCTAAGAAAAAATGGCCTCAAAGAACAAAGTTTTGCCTAAGGTGTGAATCGAATAATGTTCAACATGCTCAGTTTCCTATCAATGAGATGGAAGGTAAAATATGAATGGAAAAGTTTTTGTGTTTGAAAATATTATGTGTTATGATGCCTCTAATGGGTGACATCCAAATAAAAAACTATGAACATCCTATTAGATACTAGCTACATACATAGAACATTACAATAAATGTGATCACAATAGCTGCCTACCTAGTTCAAGACAAAAAAAAATGTTTGGTGTTAAGTATGATGATTTTACTGACACAAGGGACCTTATAGAATTAGGAATATAATTCATTTGTCATTTGAGGATATGCTAATAACAAGAATGAATATAGCATTCATGGAGATCCACCATCATGAAATTATTTATATATTATTCCATAACAGGTGGGATAAGTGTGAAGATAGGCATTCGTTGCCAATCTTACCAAATATCTGAGGTGGATCATTACCAGATAAAATTCAATTAGGTGCTCGTTACCTGAATAAGGATCAACGTGCCCAATTTATAGTTTCATAATTTCAAAGACAACGATATAGTGGGAAAGCAATGAGATAGGTGTTCTGCCTTATGAAATTTGAAGCAAAAATAGATGCTTGTTGGTGTGCATAGTATGTGCGCCAACAGGGCCAAATGTACATTGTTCTGTGATGATCAAAGAAGCATTGGTAACCTTTTTAAGTGCAAGAGAAGAATTAAGTCTAGAACCCCTAAGGATAGAAGCGTCAATTGTCTCAAAAATTATTCGATTTCCTAAAATAGTAGCCAAGTTTATCTCTCAACCAAAGTTGTTTTGAGGCTAGCCAACTTCAAAAGCTATATTTCTAATCTGAGAATTGTTAAAGGTATCTCGGAAGTTGAATCGCCTAAGAAGAAACTGGCTCATTTAGTTTTTCCCATATGAATGCTTTGTTAACTCTTTTCTCAGGCTCAACTAGAAAAAAATTCTTCAACTTGTCGACCTTAATTAATTCTTCAATAAAATTTCAAAGGTGCCAACAATTCTTATTATCATGCCCATGATCTTTATAATAAAACACACAGCAGTTTGAGAGATGCTAGGCATGAGCACCGACGAAAGCTATTAAAATTCCAACCAACAACACTCACAAATGTGAATGTGTGATATTAGCAAAATGGAGATAGTCTCGCCCCTTGTGCTACTTCAAAATACCTCACAATTTGTTCGTGCATCTCAAGGTGATAATCTCAATGTTATGGTTATTGACCATCCTACTATTGTTGTTGATGCTAGTGGTGAGGCTTCTTGATCAACTTTAGGTTTTAGGGAAGATCTGATAGTCATTAAAAAATTGCTGAAAAATTCGCATCAAATTGAAGTCTCCTAGGCGGCTTGAAGTTGAAGCGACTAGTTCACTATTTTATGTCTCAAGATTAATCAGATTGTTATTTAGTTAAAGCAACTCTATCAAATCCCACAATTGCTACAAATGGAGTGCATAAATATTCTCCCATTAGCCCTTGAGTGAACTAGGCTTGTGCCACAACCAACTCCAACATTTACTCCTAAAATCTCACAACAAAAATTCTCGAAGACTGGTCATCCTTCTGCCTCTTTTTAATAAAGCTATTTTAAAGGCTTAACTGCACTTGAAAATTAAGTATCAAACTTCCTCTTGTGATCAAATAAGATTATACTTCAAAGCAAAAAAAAAATGGGAGTACTGCCAAGTGGAGATGCCTTAAAGATTACAAAAATAAAAAAATCAGCATATTTTAATATCATTGATTTTCTTTAGTGAAGTTGTAAACTAAAATCAAGTAATATAATCAGTTAAATCAATCCAATATAAAATTTTGAAGTGTAAATTCATCAGTTGCAGCTAGTGCTTCTCGCGCCTTTTAGATGGAGTTGTTTATGGTCTACTTTATGAAAAAATAAGTTTATTTATTATGGGAGTTGATGTCAATACTTGCGAAGTTTTATCTCGGATGATGAAATTTGAGCATTTGTCATCAAGAATTTCTATCAGTGACCTTGGGAATACACACCAAAACTACTTAATCATCTTGGTTAATCTTTCTTCCATTTGACTAAGTTACATATTGGTGAGAAAAATCTGAGTTCACCATTTCAACTGGTCTCTATTGTATTGTCATTCCAAAGTTAGCTTCTGGTCCTTACCATCTGTCCACGCTTAACACAGCTGAAAAGATATTATATCCAAATTATTTGTGGGTAACTCTACCAGCTTCCAAAAAAGAATGGCAAGAAAATTAAGATAAAAAAATAAGAGAAAAGGAATTTAGAGCGACAAGCTTTGAGATCTCACTAAATTGTCAAAAAGTAGTAGACTTTAGCGAATGATCAAATGCTTCAGGCTCACTCTACTCCCTACTTATAGACATGAGTCAACAAAAAAAAAATTATAAGAAAAGCTATATTTGAGCAATATAAATAAAATTACAAGACTTAGCAAGTGCTTGTTATAAAATGAATGAAATTAGCTAGCTAATACCTATCTGATTACATAGAGAATGCATATTAATTTCCAAGTAAAAGAGTGAAATCAAATGAAGTTGTAAGTGGATTTCAGGGAGGCTTATTGAGTTCAAGCAATTAGCATTGGGGAGTTGGGCCAGTTTTTTTTTTTTTAAAGCATGGGTGACTAGCTTTCAAACTTGAAGTAGCTCAAATGTCAGCCCTTAAGCAGAGTTCATTCAACTAAAAAGCTTTAGATGATTCAAAAATTCATTATGTTTCTAGCAATTCCCATGAGTTGTTCTTTCTTATCAGTCTAACTAGCCTTAAACCGAATCCAGGTTGTATTTGGGAGTACAACATTGGTACTTAGTACTTACTATCTATATAAAGAATTACTTCAAAATAATACAGCAAGAAAACTCTGTTGAGTTAGTCTTAATTTGAAATCCCAAGTCATTATAGTTCCCTCAAAAGAGTTCCTATAACCTTCTTCTAACCATTTAACCCTTCATTGAGCGTTTATGCAAAAATAGCGAGAGAATGAATACTGATCAGCGGTAATCTAAGAATCTTTGTTGTTCCTCCATGCGAAGAGAACAAGTCAAATTTCTTCTAAAATTTTTTACATCAAAACTTAGCACGGGGGCAGCACAGACATAGGAGAATGAAAAGGAGACAAAATGAAAGCTAAAGAAGGAATCACAACCCAACATGTGAACTAGCAATCCAAGAATATGGCTTGTCCCCATGATTTTTTTTTTTCACTTGAAGCACAAATATGTGAACTAGCAAGAAAAGAAATCAAATGTAAGTAAGGGGTTCAAATTTTGCAGGCCAGTAGGCAATGTGACATGGCTTTGTGTATCAACATGGTAGGCATGTTGTTGCAAGTTCATGAGGTACTGAGATGCAAAGCGAGCATGCGCAATGGAGTTAACAAGACATGGGTTACAACAATTGTGCGAAGAGCAACCTGTTATGAGATTGCATTGTAAGAGATATGGAAGTAATTTAGTTCACAAACAAAAAGCACAATACAGAGTGTGAGACAATACGGTAGCTTTGCAAGGCTTGACCACGAGGTGGGAGTGGCATTCAAAAGCAAATATGCACATTGATTGAGCTTGCTAACACATGACGTTTGGCTAGGAAGACGATCAATATGCAAGAGCTTCAACTTTGATACCATTTGATGTGATCTAGAGATCAAGAAAAATGGGTACATAAAATCAAAAAATAGAGAGATAAGGCGAGCTAAAGGGAGTAAAGGTTCATTATAATTATTTTAATATTCACAAGATATCTTTTAAAAATATAAGCATCTTCTTTTTTAAGACAACAAATCAACTAAAGGAAGCACAAAAGAGAAACTAATAAAAGAGAAATCAAGTGGGAATCAATTTGATCTTTCATAAGGCTACACCAGTATGAAAGAGACAACTAAAAAAAGAAAACTTCTTTCGAGAAGTATTTTTAGTGAAGTGTTTAGGGTTGAAGTAGTGCTTTACATAGATGGTGTGCTACATCACTTGTGATCATAAATATCAACAAAGATGTTTTAGGAGATAGGATACTAATAAATGCAGCTAAGACATAACAAATTAATTCTTAATGAAAATGATACTTTTTTGAAATGAGAACACAACATGATAGAAAAAGGAGAGAAGTTAAGGTACAAACCCTTGGTGCGGGATAGAGAATGGTAGAAAAAACCCTTGGTGCGGGATAGAGAATGGTAGCGCATCCCAAGGAGTCAGAGAAAAAGAGACAATGTCTCAAGTAATCATGCTTTGATTTCACTATTCTTTGGTTGATCCTAAGGAATCTTTTCTACATATAAGGGTCCTCTTTCATAAAGATTATAAGATGAAATGGGACTTAAAAAACTATCAATAAACATGAAGTAAAAGGCACAAGCATAAAAGACCTATGACACAAAACCAAACGCATAAGATATACACCATGAACATTGATTTAAAGATTGAAATAAAAACAAAAAAGTCAGTACATCAATACTTAGCATTTTTCCCTTAGGACACAAAAAACGCTTCTCCAATGAGTTTGCAGTAGGCGACTAAGTAAAAAGAAGCGCCACAGTTGAATCAAAATAGTTTGAAGAATTGTAGATAAAGTTCAAGTAGGATCAAATGATCAGAAGGCTTTGGTTTATCACAATATAATCATCAGAAGTATATGATAGCTCAACTAACAAGACTAATAATTGGAAAAAAGATGATTTTGGCAACACAATACAAACTTAATAAACTATAAGGTTGGTTAAAGAAAACTATATCAAGGAATTAAATAAGTTACTAAAGAACATAATCATTGTGTGTCGAAATCACTGTAAAAGGAATCGTTGCCAAGGTAATTAAAAGACATAAATATTGTCGAAGAAACCTTTGCCAAAAAATTCAACTAAAAGACTGTCAAAAAATATTTGTTGGCAAGTTTATTTCGGGCTCAAGTATCACAATACTATCAGACTTTGGCACGCGATGAATCTCGAGTGACATTATCAAACTCAAATATCCCACGAGAAGTAGACTCTTGATCAAACTCAAGTTATGGTGCTTCAAAATCATGCTTAAAATCCAAATCATCATTAGAAGTTGGTTTGTCGTTATAGTAGAAATTATAAGGACCGCTAAAAAGAGGGAATGATCATAAATTCCATCACATTCTTTTATATTTGAGGAGATCCTTAAGTGTTGGAATTTGAAAATCTGAATAGTTTGGTACATATATTATTGGTAGAAATGAATTACTGCATCTAATTACTAGCTGCCTCATTCACTCAGGAGAATCCAGTCAGCAATGTCGCTATATTAAAGCTAATGATCATGTATATTAATCAAGGGTTAAAATTACACAAGTGAATACTGAGACATTTATTTGTTCATGAGATGACGCGTAACCTCAACGACTTTTAAGTTATAAGCCTTAAATTTTAAAAATAACATTAATTAATAACTACTACATAAACTATGATGTATAAAGTAAAAAATAAAATATTAATATTCAGACTTATAAACACATTAAAAAATAATATAACAGTTTAACTAAGTAAAAAAGTAATAAATTACATAATGTTAGAAATAACAAATTGAAATACTAACATTATATTATCAAATAAGTTATATAAATATTAAAGTATCAAAGTAAGTTAAGATGGTTAAAATAAAATATTTAAATATCAAAACATAAGAATCAAAATAAATGAAATATAAGTCTTTCTCTCTCGTTGAAGCTACCCCCATTTAATTAAGAGTAAGCCAGTAACATCTGAATTTTTAAATTTAAAAGTCCGTAATACTGTCACTATTAGAATCATCAGCAAAATGAATTGTTTATCTTGTGCCTTATACCCAATCATACCAATATTTTCTCATTTCTCATCATTAGTCTCAATTATCTACTTTTTAATGAATAATCATAAACAAAATTATTAATTAAAATAATAACTATGTTGATATTTAAAACTTCAACTATATGAATTTTTATTGATACATTCTTCTTTTATTTCTTGTTATTTGGTATGTGAAATGTGAGAGTTAATAGATGATGTATATTGATTTTATTTTTAATTTTGTTAAAAAAAAATTGTGAATAGCCTCAAAAAGGCATTTTATGAGGCTAGGCGAGCCTCGACCTGGGTGAAGAGTACGTCTCACTCTGGGATAATGCGGCATAAGCCTCACTATGATTTTTTGTAAAAAAAAATTGAGAAGGGCCACAAGACACGTCTCATATTGCATAATTTTAAACATGGGTATTAATAGAACATGCTAAAAAGTTTGGATATCAATGAGTACAAAGAAAGCATACCAAAATAATTCATAGTGATAAATATATTATGAGAAAATAGATACATATTAGAAAGGAATGATAGAAAGAAGAAATAAAGCACAAACCATCCTTTTACATAAAGACCACACATTATATGGGACTAAAACAAAGAAGGGAGACATTTATAATTAAATGGTACAATGATAAAAAAAGACTCGAAAAAAAAGATATATGACATAAACCACAAAAAAAAAAACCCAATATGAACTAAGAATAAGTTGACATATCAGTGTTTTGCATCAAAGAGCATGCTTTATCACTATTACGAACCGATCCTCTTAGCCCAACTCACATAAGATTTCTAGATGTTATGTGATATTTTATACTACAATTGCTAGTGATTCAACAAACCTGCATAGAAGGATGGACTCTATACCATCCCGACCATGAACGATTTAATTAAACAATTTTTAAACAAACAACTCGCAACTATCAATGTTTCAGAAGTTAGAGCATTTTGAAAAAACTAATAAAAAATACTTCAAAGCTTACACTAGATATTAAAATCTATATCAACAAATAGTAATTTTCATTGTTGCGTTCCTAATATAAATTTATAAGGAATGGAAGATAGGTAATTGAAAGCAAATGATATATAATTACATATGTTAAAAATTGCTGCAAGATAATTAAATTGTGCTACAAAATGAAAACCAAACTTGTTGTCCTGAGACAAATCCTTGCTATGTAATACATTAGATCAAATGTCTCCTCTTTTTATCAGTGTTCTATTGCACTCCTATCAAAAATTTGTATAAGCAGCTCCTAGCCAAAGTTCTTTTGTTTTTCAAAGGGGGCACTAATTCATATAAAATTCATTCACAATAATCAAAAGCTTTTACGAAGGCCATGTAGATGTCACAGAAAAATAAAATCATCTCATAATTAAACCANACAAAGTTCTTTTGTTTTTCAAAGGGGGCACTAATTCATATAAAATTCATTTACAATAATCAAAAGCTTTTACGAAGGCCATGTAGATGTCACAGAAAAATAAAATCATCTCATAATTAAACCAATTTCACAAGTTTAATCTAGAACTGCATTAAAATAATTAAACCAATTTCACAAATTTAAATCTAGAACTGCATTAAATCTAGAAAAATAAAATCATCTCATAAAAAGATGAAGAATCACCTTCTGATAGCGACGCCCAGCCCCCAGGCCTCATAGAGAGCTTCGAAGTNTTTCACAAGTTTAATCTAGAACTGCATTAAAATAATTAAACCAATTTCACAAGTTTAAATCTAGAACTGCATTAAATCTAGAAAAATAAAATCATCTCATAAAAAAATGAAGAATCACCTTCTGATAGCGACGCCCAGCCCCCAGGCCTCATAGAGAGCTTCGAAGTGAGCAAAGCCGAAGCAGTGGCGCTGTGAAATGGCATCAAGGACTGCATTAAACTCAGCACCCCAGCAACCCTACAAAAAAACAATAAACCAATGTTCTTAATCAAACAAACGAAACAAATACAACCCAACTTAAAATTCGCAAAGAACCTATAAAACATCAAATAAATAATNAAGCAAAGCCGAAGCAGTGGCGCTGTGAAATGGCATCAAGGACTGCATTAAACTCAGCTCCCCAGCAACCCTACAAAAAACAATAAACCAAAGCTCTCAATCAAACAAACGAAACAAATACAACCCAACTTAAAATTCGCAAAGAACCTATAAAACATCAAATAAATAATTAAAACCCAAAACCCTAATCTTTTTCTTAAACTCTGCGACAAGCAGATNTAAACCAAAGTTCTTAATCAAACAAACGAAACAAATACAAGCCAACTTTAAATTCACAAAGAACCTATAAAACGTCGAAGAAATAATTAAAACCCAAAACCCAAATCTTTTTCTTAAACTCTGAAACAAGCAGATCATCAGGCAATAATATCTGAAGCAAATAATAATATAAAAAACACCATTATCATTCGTTGCCCATTGGAATTCTTAAAGGAATAAAATTTCCATCTAGGCGTTGAGCAAATCACATCAGGAACCAAAAATAAAGAGCAGCAACGTGATTTCACGATGAAGCAAAAGGCCACCTTAAAATACGTGATGGCGATTTCCGGCGGGATTGGCAGGCGAAGGCGGAGGCCGGAATGGACGTACTAGTACGTAAGCTACCCCTAGAGACGGTGGAGCAGCGGAGAAGAGTTCGACGGGCAGCGCCAGCCGCCGCCGNCATCAGGCAATAATATCTGAAGCAGATAATAATACAAAAAAACACCATTACCGTTCGTTGCCCATTGGAATTCTTAAAGGAAGAAAATTTCCATCTATGCGTTGAGCAAATCACATCAGGAACCAAAAATAAAGAACAGCAACGTGATTTCACGATGAAGCAAAAGGCCACCTTAAAATACTTGATGGCAGTTTCCGGCGAGATTGGCCGGCGAAGGCGGAGGCCGGAATGGACGTACTAGTACGGAAGCTGCCCCTAGAGACGGTGGAGCAGCGGAGAAGAGTTCGACGTGCAGCGCCAGCCGCCGCCGCCGCCATCTCCTCACTCCGGGGGATCTGTCTGATTCCTCGCGTTCAGCAGTGGAAGAGAGACGGCTACACGGAGCTTAGGGGTAACCGTATTTTCAGTCAAATGTACGGAATTGGTTCAACAAAGGCAAGGACTTGGATTAGAGAATACTCTTCAAATTGAACTTTTTTCTTCAAATCGATTTCGAGCAATAAAAGAATCGGCTATCGGCTCTAATTGGTCTGAGGTAGGCTCAAATTATTTTTGTTATATATATATATATATATCAAAGAAATAAACGGAGGACATGATATGAGCTCTTAGTCACCCTCATATGTCTAACCACTCGATCCAATACTCCAAAGCAGATTCAGTCGGGCGGGATCGAACCAGTAATTCCAGAGGACTTAAGTTAGGCAACTCTAACAAAGAATCACGGCAAGAGATACACACACACATGCATATATGTATATACGAAAATTAGTTTTACAAATGATTAATTAATTAGTAATTAAGATGTTGAGTATTTTTTATAGTCTTAATTGAGCTTTTATGGAAGTCATTTATGAGTTTTAAATGATATTATTCATGATCATAAGCAAATCAAATAATAAACTATTGAGTTTATTTGTTTATCAATCAAGTATTAATGAAATGCTCAAACATTTTTTATAAATTAATAAGAAGTTCATGAATAAGCTCTATTGTGTTGAACAGCTGAGAACTTAGATGGATTATTAGTTCATTTATAGCCCTAGAGACTAGTTTCCAATGAATTTTGATTATAGCCATACATAAATGAATGTAATAGGAACAAAATGAATGCCTAGAAAGAAATTAAATGTCTTTTGAGTAAAAAATAATAATAAAATAAGACTAGTTATAAGAGATTCAATCAAATAGAGATGATTTATTATGAGGAAAGTTTTGCAATAATCCTCTAAAATGATTTATTATAAGGAAGATGGTTGACTAAATTGGAGCTACAAATAATTTAATGCGTCGATAATCCTATAAAATGATGGGTCATTAATTTGAAATGAGAATGATTGAGGAGCTAACATATTTTTAGGTTTGCAAATAAAGAGGAATATGAAACCTTTCTTTTTCAGACAAAATATATTAAACAATACACATTAAGAAATTTAACATGAATATATATGAGAGTATAAATATCCTAATGACACAATCATGATTATTTTTAATGTATGATTATATACATACTTTTAAGTATATTCGAAAGAATCTCATATGACATTAATAAGTCTCATTTTTAGATATTTAATTAGTACCCCTAAGCTTAAGAATATGGTATCATAAGAATAGCACAATCTTATAACATTATTCTAATTTAATGTAACGTAAGATTGATAAAAATATATATATATATAGATATGGAATAAGACTCTTGATGGGACCCTCTTTATTTTCATGATTAAGTAAAAGCTAAACTCCATTTCTAAGCAACAATAATAACGATGGGTAACTATGTCGTTATTAGTAAGTGTAAATTCAATAATAATTTTTGTCCCTGAAGTTATGACTATGTGTTTGTTTTTTAGACTTTGCTTATTCTATGCTACTTCAAAAGGAATTTTTATGTATAATTCAAATATGTTTGTCACCTTCAACATAGAAACATTATTAACCNGCCACCCTCATGTGTCTAATCACTCGATCCAATACTCCAAAGCAGATTCACTCAGGCGGGATAGAACCCATAACTTTAGGGGACTTAAGTTAGGCTACACTACCGAAGAGTCACGGCAAGCGGCAGACACGCACACACGTGCATATATGTATATACAAAAATTAGTTTTACAAATGATTAATTAATTAATAATTAAGAGGTTGAGTATTTTTTCTAGTCTTAATTGAGCTTTTATGGAAGTCATTTATGAGTTTTAAATGATATTATTCATGATCATAAGCAAATCAAATAATAAACTACTGAGTTTATTTGTTTATCAATCAAGTATGAATGAAATGTTCAAACATTTTTTATAAATTAATAAGAAGTTCATTAATAAGCTCTATTGTGTTGAACAGCTGAGAACTTAGATAGATTATTAGTTCATTTATAGCCCTAGAGACTAGTTTCCAATGATTTTTTATTATAGCCATACATAAATGAATGTAATAGGAACAAAATGAATGCTTAGAAAGAAATTAAATGTCTTTTGAGTAAAAAATAATAATAAAATAAGACTAGTTATAAGAGATTCAATCAAATAGAGATGATTTATTATGAGGAAATTTTTGCAATAATCCTCTAAAATGATTTATTATGAGGAAAATGGTTGACTAAATTGGAGCTACAAATAATTTAATGCGTTGATAATCCTATAAAATGATGGGTCATTAATTTGAAATGAGAATGATTGAGGAGCTAACATATTTTTAGGTTTGCAAATAAAGAGGAATACAAAACCTTTCTTTTTCAGACAAAATATATTAAAAAATACACATTAAGAAATTTAACATGAATATATATGAGAGTATAAATATCCTAATGACACAATCATGATTATTTTTAATGTATGATTATATACGTACTTTTAAGTATATTCGAAAAAATCTCATATGACATTAATAAGTCTCATTTTTAGATATTTAATTAGTGCCCCTAAGCTTAAGAATATGGTATCATAAGAATAGCACAATCTTAAAACATTATTCTAATTTAATGTAACGTAAGATTGATAAAAAAATATATATATAGATATGGAATAAGACTCTTGATGGGACCCTCTTTATTTTCATGATTAAGTAAAAGCTAAACTCCATTTCTAAGCAACAATAATAACGATGGGTAACTATGTCGTTATTAGTAAGTGTAAATTCAGTAATAATTTTTGTCCCTGAAGTTATGACTATGTGTTTGTTTTTTAGACTTCTTTGCTTATTCTATGCTACTTCAAAAGGAATGTTTATGTATAATTCAAATATGTTTGTCACCTTCAACATAGAAACATTATTAACCCAATGAGCTTCAACTTATATTAAAGTATTTTGATAATCATAAACAAAAACAAATTTTAGTTAACAATATTTGGAATAATTTTTTTGCATGTTAGAGTACTATCATTTCAAAAACAAATTAGATGAGAAATTTTAATGTTAGGAACACTAGACAATTTATTGTGAATCAAAAGAAGCTTGTAGTTTAAAATTTTTAAACTAGCATGTGATTAGAAGAATTAAAGTGAAGCTAGCTTGAGGTATTTCTAGAGAGAAGATTCAAGATCTTAGATATGCCTTCTAATTGCTTTAGACATGTCTTATTACATGTTTTAGGTGTACATGAAATCAGAACGAAAGTAAAATCAAGTATAAAAATGATCATGAACAACCATACCAAACAATCTCCAAAACTAAATTTCATCAAGTTTAGATCTAGCTATACAATCATGAATGGTAAGGTCTGATCAATTATGATTTCAAATTATTTCGATTAATTTTTTCAAGATTGAGAGATTAAACAATGAAACTTGACCTTATAATTATATTATAGGACACTTGTTGGAACGTACATTGCATTGTATTTTGATTAATTGCAATGGATCAACTTGTATTAAATAAGATAATTAAAAATTTAAACTAATCATACTATAAAATGCATGTCGTACAACGTTATTAACATGTTCGTCCTAAGCCAACTAATAGTATTAAGTTACCTTAATTGTAAAAATCCAATCTTAATATTGTATTATATGACATGTATTGTATTATATGTTCCATTTTATATTGGTACAATTACAACATGATTAATTTATACTCGAGAATGAAACTAATCGTACAATACATTGATTAGGATAATTCAAATTATACTTTACAAATCACCATATTGTACGATCTTGATCATATTATACCAAAATATATTAAAAATTTTATTTGAATTTGCACTTTGATATATAAGCAATTTGAAACACCAAATATAGAGAGGATTCTTGCTAGAAGCTCAAAGGGTTGCACATCCAATGCCTTGAGAAAGAGATTTTAAAGAGAGAAAAGTGTTAGTGCCTATTAGGTCATTTTCGATCTTCTCCAATCATATTCCTTGTGGAATAAATATATGGTTGTTTGAGAGCTAATGTTATGTGTATTGGTGGGGGATCTCTAATCTCGGAAATAGTTGGGATCCTAGTTGTAATTAGCCATGGTTAGAGAACTTTCAATTTATTTTCAAAAGCACACCAATTCACTGTCCTCTTAGGTGACATATCTTTCAAAATCAAGGCANTGAAATAGTTGGGATCCTAGTTGTAATTAGCCATGGTTAGAGTACTTTCAATTTATTTTCAAAAGCACACCAATTCACTGTCCTCTTAGGTGACATATCTTTCAAAATCAAGGCATATGATAAACTCATATATTTCTTACCATTTAATGTTGATAACTGCAAGGAACATGCTAAATAATAACCAAAAACTCATCATGAAAACTATAAATAGGTATTTACTTTAACTCACTTGACATTTTCCACTCTTGGAAAAAATTAACTCTTAAAGTATTTCACACAACAACCAAAACTCCTCCCCCAAGCACNGATGTTGATAACTACAAGGAACATGCTAAATAATAACCAAAAACTCATCATGAAAACTATAAATAAGTATTTACTTTAACTCACTTGACATTTTCCATTTTCCACTCTTGGAAAAAATTAACTCTTAAAGTATTTCACACAACAACCAAAACTCCTCCCCCAAGCACAATTTTCATATCACCAAAAAATGGTACTAGACCATTAGCTACAATGATGGCAATAGCATTTCCCATCAACATCTAGAGACAAAATGGTGTCCTCTGACGAGGGCTAGTGAATTAGTCTGTGAATTTAGCTTGAAGATCATTAATGGCTCAAAAACTTCTTTGAATTTTAGCTCAAATCAAGCTCGAATTGAAATAAACAAGCCGAGCTATGAGCCAAAACTTTGGATCAAATTTTTCTCGAGCTAATTTTGAGTCATGCACGGATCGACTCAAACTAGCTCGAGATAGGAAAATTATTTTTTATTTATAAAAATTATATATAATGTTATATAAATCAAATATAATAACCTACTAGCAATTTTGATCTGAAACAGATCAAATAACTCAATTTGAGGCATCTTGTATCAATTTCTAGTTGGATCAAGCCGAGCTCGATTCGATTTCGAGCCAAGCTGGCTTGAAATCGAGAATAATGATCCACAAGCCTATTTCGAACCGAACTCAATCCATTCGAGCCGATTTTGAGCCAACCGGCTCTACCTCCAACTATCTTTATCTGCAATAGCGCATAAAATTTTGTTAACAACAAAGAAATTTAAGCAGTTTATTATCAACAGTAGAGATAAAATTAAGCTCCTTTCACATCCATGGCTGTTCTACCANCTTTATAAAAATTATATATAATGTTATATAAATCAAATATAATAACCTACTAGCCAATTTTGATCTGAAACAGATCAAATAACTCAATTTGAGGCATCTTGTTTCAATTTCTAGTTGGATCAAGCCGACCTCGATTCGATTTCGAGCCGAGCTGGCTCGAAATCTAACATAATGATCCACAAGCCTATTTCGAACCGAACTCAATCCATTCGAGCCGATTTTGAGCCAACCGGCTCTACCTCCAACTATCTTTATCTGCAATAGCGCATAAAATTTTGTTAACAACAAAGAAATTTAAGCAGTTTATTATCAACAGTAGAGATAAAATTAAGCTCCTTTCACATCCATGGCTGTTCTACCATCACATTACCTACTAATATCCAAAAATTTGACAAAACTACTGATTTAATTATCAACAAATGCTTTGATTCCCCGTCTTCTTAGGTGTGTCATGTCTTTCAGTTATCAAGTTCCATCTTATCATTCCAAGCTAAACAGAAATGACTAAAAAAACAAGCAGCAGCTCAATTCAAACCTGCAAATACAGTTTGCATATTATTCAAAATCACACACCAGCATTAATTCTGCACATTATAAAACAAAATCTCCAATAAGAGTTTACATGTACAAACCAGCTCTACAAATTGCACTTCTGAACACACAAGTCTTACAAAACATGCTTAAAATATGTTAAAACTTTCTTCAATTCAGTATGTGGACTGATGTTAAACTCTACAAATCCCCTCAATACAATGATTTTATTTTCAGATCCCAAAAACAGGTAAAAACAAGGTTAGAATCCTCTAAGACATATTTTTCTATGTTCTAGCAACCAAATGAGTAACTTACAAAGGCGGCATTTAGATGGAACGGTTGAAGAGGTTGTAAGCAGAGATGAGGGAGCTGACTGCAAAAGCAACAAATGCTAAAAAAGATACTGCAACCGAGCCAGAGATCATATTAGGAAAGGGATCAGTCCCCCAATTTGTAACCCAGTAGTTCGTTCGTGCGGTAGCAGATGACGATGCGGAGATTAGAAGGTAAGCCAGTATCTGTCATAAAATTAAACATTGAAGGCAGATCTTTGCATCTGTTAATATAACAAAGTTTATAAAAGGTTTAGCAAGCTTCAGCCAAGGCCCAGGTTTTTTAGTACAATCTAAAAGAAAGGGGAATAAGAAACAGAAAGAATATCCTTAACCTACTAAGGTTTGCTAGTATAAAAAAAATTAAGGATGCAGTAGCCTAAAGTTTATGTAGATGTGATGATAACGACATGACATTGCAATAACCTTCAAGTTTATGAGGTAACCCACCCTAGTGATACTCCAAACTTATCCTCATTACAGAAATCTTTTTAGTTCTCATTTCTTTGAATAGTCTTAATAAGGAATTTTATCCGAAAAAAACAATTACAATTCTATCTGAAAGTTTTGATTAATGATAAAAATGCATGAAGTCGGATATCAAACTATATATCGTACTGAAAAAGGAAGATCGAGAATAGGAAGATTAAAAAGTTGCAGAGATTAGAAGGTAAGCGAGTATCTATCATAAAATTAAGCATTTCAAGCAGACTTTTGCCTCTGTTAATAATAATAAAGTTTCTAAAGGGTTTAAAAAAGCTTCTGCAAAGACAAAAGTTTCGATCATAAGCCAAAAAAAAGGAAAAAACAAACGGAAATAATCTCCTTTTACCTACTAAGGCCTGCCAGTATTAAAAGGCACAGTATGCCTGCAAGTTTTTGTTGTTGGGATGATATAGAGGTGGAATTGCAGTAACGTTCAAGCTTATATGGTAACCCACCAGCATCCCCTAATTATACTCCAAACCTGTCCTCATCACATAAAACTTTTTTTTTTTCTTTGAATAGTTTTAATAAAGAAATTCATCTTAAAACAACTATTACACTTTGATCTAACACTTTTGAACTATGATAAAAATGCAAGATATGGGATATGAAACGATAGACCATACTGAAAAAACAGATCCAGATTAGGATGAAAGAGAATATGGAAATTTAAAGGTCATTGTTATTCAAATAGATTCTGTGATGTCAGAAATGTCAAATATGACCTCCACAAGTAAATAGATTGCAAACGGTGATAATCAAGGGTTTTAACGGGGAACAATGAGGCAAGAGTACTGAATTGGACGAATATTTTCATTTTTAAGTTAATAAAGCAATTGCATGTGAAAGCAATTTGGTGGGATATATCCTTAGTGTTCAAGGCCAGTGATCGGGGTTTGCGAGAGGGAAAGGAACGGGATGCCCAGGCTGCTATGGAGTTGGAAACCCAAGTAATCGCACGGGAAAGCCCCCATGTCGCTAAAGTGGATGGGGCGGTAATATAACCAGCATGGGTCAAGTTATGATGAATGTTGTTCAAGAAAAAGAAAAGGTAGTTGCTTCTTCTGCAGGTGTGCAAAATCCCCACTCTTTCGAGGATCACATGGCTAACGTACAGAATTGCACGCAAGGAGTTCGTGGTGTTGTTCCTGAGAGTGCCAAGGTCTCCACTGAAGGTACTGCAACTCGAAGCTCCATCCCTAGTTCCAGGATAGCGCTAGGGTACTAGTCTTGGGGGACCATAAGAGCATGCTGGCAAAATGATTGAAGATTCCGCTCAAGCTTCCAACAATAGGTTGGCCAATAGACGTTGGGAGAAAGGCACGGGAGAATGGCAATAACATGATCATATACCTATCAGTGAGGACTATGACTTGAAGAAAATCTCAGCGGATGGTGTTACAGTCACACTGAATGATGTTGCTATTGACAGAAATGTGAGAAAGTTAGAAAAAGCCATTGTGGTTAAACTTTTGGTGAGAAGGTGCCTTATGCCACCTTAATGAACGAGCTTGATCGTAAATGGGCTCAATTTGGAGAGTTTCAGCTGGCCTTAATTAGAATGGATTCTTTCTTCAGCAATTTTCTTGTAAAGAAACAGGGACGTAGTCTTGAGAGGTGGGCCTTGGAATGCTTTGGGGAGTATCTTGGCCCTAGATAAGTGGTCGCCAATTTTTTTTCGAATTCCCTAGATGGCCTATCCNTTCTTCAGCAATTTTCTTGTAAAGAAACAGGGACGTAGTCTTGAGAGGTGGGCCTTGGACTGCTTTGGGGAGTATCTTGGCCCTAGATAAGTGGTCGCCAATTTTTTTTCGAATTCCCTAGATGGCCTATCCCCTCCAGTTTGGATATGCTTACCGCAACTTCTATTATTATAATGGGACAATGAAAATATTGTCCGCATTGCCGTGATTTTCAGAAAGCCTTTATGGCTTGATGCTCAATCTTCTAACTGGAAATGCGGCATGTATGCACGTGCTTGCATCANCATGCTTACCGCAACTTCTATTATTATAATGGGACAATGAAAATATTGTTCGCATTGCCGTGATTGTCAGAAAGCCTTTATGGCTTGATGCTCAATCTTCTAACTGGAAATGCGGCATGTATGCACGTGCTTGCATCAAATTGGATTTGTCGAAAAAACTATCAACTGGGGTCTGGGTTAATGGTGGGAACGGGAAACTCTTCCAGTGGGTTGAGAACAAAGGAATTGGACAGTTTTGCTTTAACTGTGGCTTAGAGGGACATAAGCATGACAAATGCCAAACCAAATTGAATTGCCAACCTCCTCGGTGTGGAGGAAACCACGACCCCAGCTGCGCGTAATGCAACCACATTGATGACAAATGTGCTTGGAGAGAGGCCCGGGAAGGGTGCCCAACAGAAAATGTCGTCCAGTAGACCGAATGGGATCCGTTCAGCCAACCAACCGTCGGCAGTGGGGAAGGAAAGGAAGCAACAATCCTCGGTTGAGAAAACAAGCCCGAGGAATAAGGATACAGTGTGTAGATCCTGGTGCTTAACCAAAAACCAAAAACCGAAACCCATAAAAGGTAATCCTGCCGCAAACACCAATTCCAACGGGCCCAAAAAAATCTTTCCTAAATAAGCAGTAGAGAAAGCAGCAATCTGCTTCGTCGGGTAATAATCCCAGNACTAACCAAAAACCAAAAACCGAAACCCATAAAAGGTAATCCTGCCGCAAACACCAATTCCAAAGGGCCCAAAAAAATCTTTCCTAAATAAGCAGTAGAGAAAGCAGCAATCTGCTTCGTCGGGTAATAATCCCAGCAATTCTAAAGGCAGCCACCCCAATGGGCATCCACCAACTCCCCCCCTCCGCATCTCCAGAAGACATCTCGACGGCCAAATTGGGTGCTTTACTTATGAAGGAAACTAAGAGACTTGAAAAGCAAACACAAAAGGAACGCTGATGGAGTTTCTAGACCTCATTTCGACAAAGAAATTTGGCAGCTGAGCCAGAGTAAACCCATTCCTCGGAAAAGGAAAATCAACCCACCAACCTTGTCGACATGTCCCCTTTGGTGTAAAAATGAGCTTGGTCCTTGCTTCGAATTGCAGGGGTGCTCGCAAAGCAATGGTGGGCAACCACCTCCAACACCTTATGACCGCTAATGATATTCATCTCGTGGCACTTCTTGAAACCAAGGTGGATAGTATGAGACGTAGTGATGTTGATAAAATTTAGGTTATCGGATGGGACTTCTTCCATCAACCTGCGGTTAACTGCTCTGGTAATATTCTTGTCTTATGTTGCAGGAATTTTGTCCAATTTCGGTTGCTTCTTGCCAACCAACAGCTCATGTTGGGGTAAACCAGCCTACCCGACAACAAAGTGTGGAACATTGCCTTTGTCTACGCAATTTTGACTTCTAGTTGAGTAAATTTCAAGCAATTATAAACAAAACTTGGAGTTTTGAATATAATTTTACAGCATCTATACCTATATTTACATGGATCAACCAATTAATTCATCATCAGAACCTAAACTGAGTTCAGCAAATCGTTGAGCATAAACTGACTTGAATTGCCTATAAGTTTCCGGTCATGAAGAAATGCCCTTGGTTGGCATCCAATTGGCAAAACATGAGTTGAATATGGCCAAGGTGGTATGGATCACCCATGAGACCAGTAGCTGTTGTCAAGGTTGCCATAACCTTTTTGGTGAAATAAAATTTTCAAGAGCCAAAAGTTGTTGAATGGGTTAGAATCTATTTAACTCGTTAGCTCAAGCAATTCATATGCGGCTTATTATTCATTTGATGATTGCAAATCAAAAATAGTGTGTCGCCTAATATGGTTTGCCAAGTTTTCTTACATGCTACAGGTTAGTTGTAAAGTAGCAAGGATGGCGACAATCATTTATGTGCTCAACTAGCTCAAAAATATATCAACTTGGAAATAAAGCACCTTGGAGCTTTGTATAATTGGCAATGGAATAGCAAGAAGNAAATAAATGAAAGACATGATACGAGCCCCTAGTTACCCTCATGTGTCTAATCACTCGATCCAATACTCCAAAGCAGATTCACTCAGGCGGGATTGAACCCGTAACTCCAGAGGACTTAAGTTAGGCAACACTAACAAAGAGTCATGGCAAACGACAGACACACACATGCATATATGTATATACAAAAATTAGTTTTACAAATGATTAACTAATTAGTAAATAAGATGTTGAGTTTTTTTTATAGTCTTAATTGAGCTTTTATGGAAGTCATTTATGAGTTTTAAATGATATTATTCATGATCATAAGCAAATCAAATAATAAACTATTGAGTTTATTTGTTTATCAATCAATTATTAATGAAATGCTCAAACATTTTTTATAAAGTAATAAGAAGTTCATGAACAAGCTCTATTGTGTTGAACAACTGAGAACTTAGATGGATTATTAGTTCATTAATAGCCCTAGAGACTAGTTTCCAATGATTTTTATTATAGCCATACATAAATGAATGCAATAGGAACAAAATGATTGCTTAGAAAGAAATTAAATGTCCTTTGAGTTAAAATAATAATAAAATAAGACTAGTTATAAGAAATTCAATCAAATAGAGATGATTTATTATGAGGAAACTTTTGCAATAATCCTCTAAAATGATTTATTATAAGGAAAATGGTTGACTAAATTGGAGCTACAAATAATTTAATGTGTCGATAATCCTATAAAATGATGGGTCATTAATTTGAAATGAGAATGATTGAGGAGCTAACATATTTTTAGGTTTGCAAATAAAGAGGAATACAAAACCTTTCTTTTTCAGACAAAATATATTAAAAAATACACATTAAGAAATTTAACAAGAATATATATGAGAGTATAAGCTTAAGAATATGGTATCATAAGAATAGAACAATCTTATAACATTATTCTAATTTAATGTAACGTAAGATTGATAAAAAAAATATAGATATGGAATAAGACTCTTGATGGGACCCTCTTTATTTTCATGATTAAGTAAAAGCTAAACTCCATTTCTAAGCTACAATACATAACGATGGGTAACTATGTTGATATTAGTAAGTGTAAATTCAGTAATAATTTTTGTCCCTGAAGTTATGACTACATGTTTGTTTTTTAGACTTCTTTGCTTATTCTAAGCTACTTCAAAAGGAATTTTTATGTATAATTCAAATATGTTTGTCACCTTCAACATAGAAACATTATTAACCCAATGAGCTTTGACTTATATTAAAGTATTTCGATGATCATAAACAAAAATAAATTTTAGTTAACAATATTTGGAATAATTTTTTTTGCATGTTAGAGTTCTATCATTTCAAAAACAAATTAGATGAGAAATTTTAATGTTAGGGACACTAGACAAATTATTGTGATTCAAAAGAAGCTTGTAGTTTAAAACTTTTAAACTAGCATGTGATTAGAAGAATTAAAGTGAAGCTAGCTTGAGGTATTTCTAGAGAGAAGATTCAAGATCTTAGATATGCCTTCTAATTGCTTTAGACATGTCTTATTACATGTTTTAGGTGTACATGAAATCAGAACGAAAGTAAAATCAAGTATAAAAATGATCATGAACAACCATACCAAACAATCTCCAAAACTAAATTTCATCAAGCTTAGATCTGGCTATACAATCATGAATGGTAAGGTCTGATCAATTATGATTTCAAATTAATTCGATTAATTTTGTCAAGATTGAGAGATTGAACAATGAAACTTGACCTTATAATTATATTATAGGACACTTGTTGGAACGTACATTGCATTGTATTTTGATTAATTGCAATGGATCAACTTGTATTAAATAAGATAATTAAAAAGTTAAACTAATCATACTATAAAATGCATGTTGTACAACGTTATTAACATGTTCATCCTAAGCCAACTAATAGTATTAAGTTACCTTAGTTATAAAAATCTGATCTTAATATTGTATTATATAACATGTATTGTATTATATGTTCCATTTTAAATTGGTACAATAACAGCATGAATAATTTATACTCGAGAATGAAACTAATCGTACAATACAATGATTAGGATAATTCAAAATTCGAACTAATCATACTATATAATATGTATTATACTTTACAAAACAATTTCAACTGACAGTATTGCAACATCTTGATCATATTATACCTAAATATATTTAAAATTTTATTTGAATATGCACTTTGATATATAAGCAATTTGAAACACCAAATATAGAGAGGATTCTTGCTAGAAGCTCAAATGGTCACACATCCAATGCCTTGAGAAAGGGATTTTAAAGAGAGAAAAGTGAGAGTGCCCATGAGGTCATTTTCAATCTCCACCCATATTCCTCGTGGAATAAATATATGGATGTTCGAGAGCTAATGTTATGTGCATTTGTTGGGGATCTCTAATCTCTGAAATAGATTGGATCCTAGTTGTAATTAGCCATGGTTAGAGTATTTCAAATTTATTTTCAAAGCACACCAATTCACTATCTTTTTAGGTGACATATCTTTCAAAATCAAGGCATATGATAAACTCATATGTTTCTTACCATTTGATGTTGATAACTACAAGGAACATGCTAAATAATGACCGAAAACTCATCATGAAAACTATAAATAGGTATTTACTTTAACTCACTTGACATTTTTCACTCTTGGAAAAAATTAACTCTAAAGTATTTCACACAAAACTCCTCCCCCAAGCACAATTGTCATATCACCAAAAAATGGTGCTAGAACATTAGCTACAATGATGACAATAGCATTTCCCATCACCATCTAGAGACTAAATGGTGTCCTCTGACTAGGGCTAGTCTATGAATTTAGTTTAAAGATCATTAACGGCTCAAAAACTTATTTAAATTTTAGCTTGAATCAAGCTCGAATCAAAATAAATAAGCCGAGCTATGAGCCAAGACTTTGGATGGAATTTTCTCAAGCTAATTTCAAGCCATGCACAGATCGACTCAAACTAGCTGGAGATAGGAAAATTATTTTTTATTTATAAAAATTATATATAATGCTATATAAATCAAATATAATGGCCTACTAGCCAATTTTGATCTGAAACAGATCAAACAACTCAATTTGAGATATCTTGTTTCAATTTCTAGTTGGATCAAGCCGAGCTCGATCCGATTTCGAGCCAAGCTGGCTCGAAATCGAACATAATGATCCACAAGCCTATTTTGAACCGAACTCAATCCATTCGAGCCGATTTTGAGCCAACCGGCTCTACCTCCGACTATCTTTATCTGCAATAGAGCATAAAATTTGTTAACAACAATGAAATTTAAGCAGTTTATTATCAACAGTAGAGATAAAATTAAGCTCCTTTCACATCCATGGCTGTTCTACCATCACATTACCTACTAATATCCAAAAATTTGACAAAACTGTTGATTTAATTATCAACAACTGCTTTGATTCCCCGTCTTCTTAGGTGTGGCATGTCTTTCAGTTATCAAGTTCCATCTTATCATTCCAAGCTAAACAGAAATGACTAAAAAAACAAGCAGCAGCTCAATTCAAACCTGCAAATACATATTATTCAAAAACACACACCAGCATTAATTCTGCACATTATAAAACAAAATCTCCAATCAGAATTTACATGTACAAACCAGCTCTACAAACTGCACTTCTGAACACACAAGTCTTAGAAAACATGCTTAAAATATGTTAAAACTTTCTTCAATTCAGCATATGGACGTATGTTAAACTTTACAAATCCCCTCAATACAATGATTTTATTTTCAGATCCCAAAAACAGGTGAAAACAAGGTTAGAATCCTCAAAGACATATTTTTCTATGTTTTAGCAACCAAATGAGTAACTTACAAGGGCGACATTTAGATGGAACGGTTGAAGAGGTTGTAAGCAGAGATGAGGGAGCTGACTGCAAAAGCAACAAATGCTAAAAAAGATACTGCAACCGAGCCAGAGATCATATTAGGAAAGGGATCAGTCCCCCAATTTGTAACCCAGTAGTTCGTTCGTGCGGTAGCAGATGACGATGCGGAGATTAGAAGGTAAGCCAGTATCTGTCATAAAAATTAAACATTTAAGGCAGATCTTTGCATCTGTTAATATAACAAAGTTTATAAAAGGTTTAGCAAGCTTCAGCCAAGGCCCAGGTTTTTTAGTACAATCTAAAAGAAAGGGGAATAAGAAACAGAAAGAATATCCTTAACCTACTAAGGTTTGCTAGTATAAAAAAAATTAAGGATGCAGTAGCCTAAAGTTTATGTAGATGTGATGATAACGACATGACATTGCAATAACCTTCAAGTTTATGAGGTAACCCACCCTAGTGATACTCCAAACTTATCCTCATTACAGAAATTTTTTTTGTTCTCATTTCTTTGAATAGTTTTAATAAGGAATTTTATCCGAAAACAACAATTACAATTCAATCCGAAAGTTTTGAGCAATGAGAAAAATGCATGAAGTCGGATATCAAACTATATACCGTACTGAAAAAGGAAGATCGAGATTAGGATGATAAAAAAGTTGCAGAGATTAGAAGGTAAGCGAGTATCTATCATAAAATTAAGCATTTCAGGCAGACTTTTGCCTCTGCTAATAATAATAAAGTTTCTAAAGGGTTCAAAAAAGCTTCTGCAAAGACAAAAGTTTCGATTATAAGCCAAAAAAAAGGGAGAAAACAAACAGAAATAATCTCCTTTTACCTACTAAGGCCTGCCAATATTAAAAGGCACAGTATGCCTGCAAGTTTTTGTTGATGGGATGATATAGAGGTGGAATTGCAGTAACGTTCAAGCTTATGTGGTAACCCACCAGCATCCCCTAATTATACTCCAAACTTGTCCTGAGGTAACCCACCACCAGCATCCCCTAATTATATGCACATTAGCCATGTGATCCTCGATGTGCAGAATTGCACGCAAGGTGTTCGTGGTTTTGTTCCTGAGAGTGCCAACATCTCCACTGAAGGTACTGCAACTCGAAGCTCCATCCCTAGTTCCAGGAAAGCGCTAGTACCCCGACAAGTCTTGGGGGACCATAAGAGCATGCTGGCAAAATGATTGAAGATTCCGCTCAAGCTTCCAACAATAGGTTGGCCAATAGACGTTGGGAAAAAGGCATGGGAGCATGGCAACAACATGATCATATTCCTATCAGTGAGGAGTATGACTTGAAGAAAATCTCGGCGGATGGTGTTACAGTCACACTGAATGATGTTGCTATTGACAGAAATGTGAGAAAGTTGGAAAAACCCATTGTGGTTAAACTTTTGGGGAGAAGGTGCCCTATGCCACCTTAATGAACGAGCTTGATCGTAAATGGGCTCAATTTGGAGAGTTTCAGCTGGCCTTAATTGGAATGGATTCTTTCTTCTGCAATTTTCTTGTAAAGAAACAGGGATGTAGTCTTGAGAGGTGGGCCTTGGACTGCTTTGGGGAGTATCTTGGCCCTTGATAAGTGGTCGCCAATTTTTTTTTGAATTCCCTAGATGGCCTATCCCCTCCAGTTTGGATATACTTACCGCAACTTCTATTATTATATTGGGACAATGAGAATATTGTTCGCATTGCCGCGATTGTCAGAAAGCCTTTATGGCTTCATGCTCAATCTTCTAACTTGAAATGTGACATGTATGCACGTGCTTGCATCAAATTGGATTTGTCGAAAAAGCTATCAACAGGGGCCTGGGTCAATGGTAGGAACGGGAAACTCTTCCAGTGGGTTGGAACGAAGGAATCGGACAGTTTTGCTGTAATTGTGGCTTAGTGGGACATAAGCATGACAAATGCCCAACCAAATTGAATTGCCAACCTCCTCG
The DNA here is from genome assembly GCA_002079205.1 of Phalaenopsis hybrid cultivar. Classification (NCBI taxonomy): domain Eukaryota; kingdom Viridiplantae; phylum Streptophyta; class Magnoliopsida; order Asparagales; family Orchidaceae; genus Phalaenopsis; species Phalaenopsis hybrid cultivar. Next base: position 114,454 of record JXCR01139206.1, read on the forward strand.
GTGTGGAGGAGACTCTCAGGAGGAAACCACGACCCAGCTGTGCGTAATGCAACCACGTTGATGACAAATGTGCTTCGAGAGAGGCCTGCGAAGGGTGCCCAGCAGAAAATGCCGTCCAGTAGACTGAATGGGATCAGTACAGCCAACCAACCGTCGGCAGTGGGAAAGGAAGGGAAGCAACAATCCTCGGTTGAGAAAACAAGCCCGAGGAATAAGGATACAGTGTGGGGATCCTGGTGACTAACCAAAAACCAAAAACCGAAACCCATAAAAGGTAATCCTGCCGCAAACACCAATTCCAACTGGCCCAAAAAAATCTTTCTGAAATAAACAGTAGGGAGGGGAACTCTTCCCCTCCAATAGCGAAGCGGCAATTTGCTTCGTCGGGAAATAATCCGGCAATTCTAAAGGCGGCCAACCCAATGGGCATACACCAACTCCCCCCTCTGCATCTCCAGAAGACATCTCGGCAGCCAAATTGGGTGCTTTACTTATGAAGGAAACTAAGAGACTTGAAAAGCAAACACAAACGGAACGCTGACGGAGTTTCCAGAGCTCATTTCGACAAAGAAATTTGACAGCTAAGCCAAATTAAACCCATTCCTCAGAAAAGGCAAATCAACCCACCAACCTTGTCGACATGTCCCCTTTGGTGTAAAAATGCGCTTGGTCCTTGCTTGGAAGTGCAGGGGTGCTCACAAGCAGCGGTGGGCAACTATCTCCAACACCTTATGACTGCTAATGATATTCGTCTCGTGGCACTTCTTGAAACCAAGGTGGATAGTATGAGACGTAGTGATGTTGATAAAATTTTGGTTATCGGATGGGACTTCTTCCATCAACCTGCGGTTAACTGCTCTGGTAATATTCTTGTCTTTGGTTGCAGGAATTTTGTCCAATTTCGGTTGCTTATTGCCAACCAACAGGGTAAATCAGCCTACCCGACAACAAAGTGTGGAACATTGCCTTTGTCTATGCAATTTTGACTTCTAGTTGAGTAAATTTCAAGCAATTATTGAACAAAACTTAGAGTTTTGAATATAATTTTACAGCATCTATACCAATATTTACATGGATCAACCTATTAATTCATCATCAGAACCTAGACTGAGTTCAGCAAATCGTTGAGCATAAACTGGCTTGAATTGCCTATAAGTTTCCGGTCATGAAGAGTTGAATATGGCCAAGGTGGTATGGATCACCCATGAGACCAGTAGTTGTTGTCAAGGTTGCCATAACCTTTTTGGTGAAATAAAATTTTCAAGAGCCAAAAGTTGTTGAATGGGTTAGAATCTATTTAACTCGTTAGCTCAAGCAATTCATATGTGGCTTATTATTCATTTGATGATTGCAAATCAAAAATAGTGTGTCGCCTAATGTGGTTTGCCAAGTTTTCTTACATGCTACAGGTTAGTTGTAAAGTAGTAAGGACGACAATGATTTATGTGCTCAACTGGCTCAAAAATATATCAACTTGGAAATAAAGCACCTTGGAGCTTTGTATAATTGGCAATGGAATAGCAAGAAGACTATAATGACAAATCAATGAATAAGTGTAAATTATAAGCTTTTAATGTAAGTGTCTGATGACTAATCTTATGATAAAGATGTTAAAAATCATATTTAAAAAACATATCAAAAAGAAATGAACACGATAAAATAAAAAATATGTTAAAATATATTTATTGTATAGAAGTTACCTTTTAATACCAGCTGTATGATATAAATAAATAAAATTATCTGACGATATTATTAAATATTTTAGTTAGGCTAGTAAAATTTATTTAGAATCATGAAAACATACTTTCACATGCGATAAGCTCTAATAAATTGTATAATAATATTTAGATCATAAAATATGATAGATATATATCATGCGTTATTAGACAGATTATATGATACTATTAGGATCATATACCGCAACTGACAATAGTACACTAAGATTTGGGTCGAAATAGTTATTATAATGTTCAAAATTAAAATATTAAGATATATAAATAGTATAGCATGATATAAATTGTAAAATATGATATAAAAACAATAGCAAGATGTAAATTATGCCTTATGATTTGCCAAAATATATTAATTATGAATGTTTTCAAAAGTGTAATAGCTATAATACTTAACTAAGGTAATCTTAATTAGTATATGTTAATTGAGCACATTTTTAACAGTGATAATGGTTACATACCCAAAAGCTTCATAGAAAATAATTAATGCAAAAATCATGAAAAAAATAAGTTTATATTATGGGATCTTTTACAGAAATCTTGAAGAAAGATTTAAAGTTTACATTAACATCTACGCTTAGTCCTTAGAACGTGCTATTTATCATTCTTAGTTTATATTGTAATTAATTGCTCATATTATGTTTATCTTATTACAATCAAGGGTTATAAGGGATTGTGCAAAACATCTTTATAGGTGATAGCCATTGAATTACCTCCAAGGTTCAAGTGAGGATTGATGTGGCTTTAAAGTTAACTTTCATCACCTAATCGTTTATGCAAAAAAGTATCACCTTGAAGAAGGAATGTTGTGACCTAATAGAGAAGGCTTAACTAGCTTATTTCTTGAGTTGAAACAGAAGTTTAGAGCATGTTTCCATTACCCATTAAGGAAGAAATTGGAGTAAAAAAAAAAAAAATTCTGCCAACATGTGGAGTAAATGAAAGTAGTTTGTCATGACAAGCTTTAATGTGGGTTCTGATGTCGAGTTAGGCTAGGCAGAGATGTAGGACAATGATGACCAAGGCAGACCAAACCACATAAAAAATCAGCTATGTCCTTTTGCTGTATAATTTAGTTTACTTAGTTGTGTATTTATAATTTATATATCATCATATTTGTATAGGGATCTACTTGATTATCTTATAGAATGTTTACTAGAGAAAGGCTGAATTGGCTTGACCATTAGAATAAACTTTGGTAAGGTGGTGTGGCTGGATAGAAATAGAGATAAGAGAAGCCATTAGTTAGTGGATTAGAGCCAACAATGAGTCCATTTGGTGGTGACTTAGGATTTGTGGGCTTGCACTATTGTGCAAAGACAAGAATTTTTTAGTCGATGTTCGTATATGTTTTTAATCTGTACTTTGTAAACTTTTTGTGGGGACCTTATCCGATCGCACTGATGCAATTATTGAACAATTTTACATGTTCGGATATAATTTTATCAAATGAGCATTCATATTTGCATCAGCAAGCTAATCAATTCATCATAAAAGCTAGAACCAAGTTTAAAAAGTCATTATGAATCAACATGAACTACCTATAACCGAGTTCGCAAGGCTTCTAGTCAACCAGAGCCAAATTTTTTGCTCAAGGAGCTTGCTGCTTGGCCAAAGGTATTTGTCCTCCTCAATCATAGTCGAGTATATAAGCTGAAACCATTTCAATAAATCTATTTAAGATCATACCTCAGAATATCTCTCATTTAAAATTCTCCCTTAACTCAATTTGACTCATCCTTCTCAGTCTAAGGGTCAACTAGGTTCTCTATAAATCAACGCGCCAAAACCTTTGTATCTCTTCCCTCTCTATTAGCCAACCTGTATATCAATATCTCTAGTAGAATCTAGATAACATTCAACAAATAATATTTGATCCAACAACAACCCTTCTTTAATAGACTCGAAACAAAATAACAATGAGATCAACAATCCAATATAAGGTTTGAAGCCAAGATACCTATGCTCGATGAATATAACAGGCAAGAAATAAAATTTCTTGTTCAGCAATATTCAGCTTCCATGGTAATGCACTGAAATTTTTATTTTGACAATAGAATGATTTCTAGCAAGGAACTATGCGTAACATAGAAAATCCAAAGTACTCCCATCGTCAATCTTCTGGATAAATTGAACATTTAGAAAATTTCCAATCGATTGGGGCAAATGCAAAATAGAAGCAAATCACATGCCTCTCGAAGTACCATACTAATTGTCTGTCTGTGCTAAGATTGTAACCTTTCTGCAATTTCATGAGAAGACCAAACTGCAATTCTGCTTATTGAGAAAGATAACTTACAAGGAACAGAGTATTTTGCGCTCTTCTAAAGAGAATAAAAATAGATATAGATTGTTCTCTATCCTTTCTTGGGGAAAACTACTAAAGCAGATAAATCCTAACAGATTAGAGAACGAATGATAAAAAAAATTTGGCAGAATCAATCTAGAGGGGTTCAGGATCAATTTCAAAAAAAAAATATGGCAATATGCATTTGCAAATGGTTATTTGGCACTCTCAAACGATTGGCCAGCTCAATGTTTCATGGTGAACAGCAGCAATGAAAGATAATCAATAATTATCAAATATCCATTTACTATGCGAAACATATTTTTTGAAATGTTGATTGAATAAGCATAAATTTAATCTATTTAAAGGGGTTATATAGAAATTTATGGTCATTAATCCAATAGGAATTAGTAAATTCTGAGATGGTTAAATCATAGAAACAATTTGGCATAAGATTTATTATTCAGATTAACCCCTCTGAAATTGTTTGAAAATTTTTTTCATGATTTAAATTTGTTAATTTAGGTAGAGTTTGAATAATAATATTTGATGAACATTACAAATTTACACCAGTACAGCCAAAATTTCGTTTCATAAACGATATATTATTGTAATTACCATGCCAAATTAATCTATAATTACTGTTTTAGTATTCATCAACTAATTATAAACTTTTTAAAAATTAATTAATTATTAATTAGAATTATATTAAACTAAGTAAACAATAATCAACATTTTAAGGCAAACTATTCAAGCATTAATTCATTATTCATTCAATTAAATCAATTAAAAATTACTTTCACCTTAATTAAATTAAAATAAAAATGAATTTTATAAAATACCATTATTTACATTGCAAATGGGTGAAGTCCGAATTTAGTAAATTCGTGGATTTAAGAGGCTTGTTTGGTTGCAAGATGAATTTAACTTGAATTGGATTTAGAAAATGCTATAAATCTGGATTTATCAAATTTTTTGAACTACCAGATTTACTAAATTTGAATTTATGAGCAAAAAAAAAAAGAAATTCAGATTTAACCGTCGCAATTCATATATATACATTTAACCGTTTGGTTGGATTTATTTTGGTTGTTTGAATTTACGGTAAATCTATAAATCCAGAGTAGATCCTATCAGAAAGGCGGGAAAATTATACGTCCGGATAAGCTGTATCCAGAAGGAGCCAGATTGATAGTATTTTGTGTTATTATTGGTGGCATTACTGTGTAAATAGCACCAATAATACCACAATACTCAAGTCATTCCCACAGAATCTGGATGTAATAATCACTCCTACAAAGAGCCCCTTATTTAGTTTAACCTGTCCAAAATGAATGGTTTGAAGGATTTAATTTAAATTCCCCTTAAATCTAAAATGCAATCCCAGAAGTTTGTGAAACGTATAGCACTCACTCAACAATCTTCCTAATGAATGATAACATTAACAGCAACGAGGTAGAGCCGTGAATATACCACTAACCATCTTCCAGGTTTAGANTAAATCAATTAAAAATTAATTTCACCTCAATTAAATTAAAATGAAAATGACTTTTATAAAATACTAGGATTTACATTGCAAATGGGTGAAATCCGAATTTAGTAAATTCGTGGATTTAAGAGGCTTGTTTGGTTGCAAGATGAATTTAACTTGAATTGGATTTAGAAAATGCTATAAATCTGGATTTATCAAATTCTTTGAACTACCAGATTTACTAAATTTGAATTTATGAGCAAAACAAAAAGAAATTCGGATTTAACCGTCAGCAAGTTTTCATATATATACATTTAACCGTTTGGTTGGATTTATTTTGGTTGTTTGAATTTACGATAAATCCATAAATCAAGAGTAGATCCTATCAGAAAAACGGGAAAATTATTACTTCCGGATAAGCTGTATCCAGAAGGAGCCAGATTGATAGTATTTTGTGTTATTAATGATGGCATTACTGTGTAAATACCACCAATAATACCACAATACTCAAATCGTTCAGACAGAATCTGGATGTAATAACCACTCCTACTAAAGAGCCCCTTATTTAGTTTAACCTGTCCAAAATGAATGGCTTGAAGGATTTAAGTTAAATTCCCCTTAAATCTAAAATGCAATCCCAGAAGCTTGTGAAACGTATAGCACTCACTCAACAAACTTACTAATGAATGATAACATTAACAGCAACGAGGTAGAGCCGTGAATATACCACTAACCATCTTCCAGGTTTAGANCCACCAATAATACCACAATACTCAAATCATTCCCACAGAATCTGCATGTAATAATCACTCCTACCAAAGAGCCCCTTAATTAGTTTAACCTGTCCAAAATGAATGGTTTGAAGGATTTAAGTTTAATTCCCCTTAAATCTAAAATGCAATCCCAGAAGTTTGTGAAACGTATAGCACTCACTCAACAATCTTGCTAATGAATGATAACATTAACAGCAACGAGGTAGAGCCGTGAATATACCACTAACCATCTTCCAGGTTTAGAGAAAAAGGAATCAATGAGATGCAACATACCTGATCCATAGCGAAATTGAAATAATTCCCCATCGGACGGCGGATGATGTGCTTCTTGCTGCTCATATGGTGGACCTCCGCATATGCCTGGAACCCGGCGTACACGAAACCGATCACATTCACCGAAAGGCAATACCTGCACCATACACACCCGAGAGAGCTGTAGGTTAGTAGTGGATCATCCGATCTCGACAATCAGAACTAGGAAGAAACACATACCGGTATTCCTTATAGATATTGAAGGCATCAGTAGTCCAGCCCCTATCCTTGTCAGCCGCCATAACCGAGAATGAGATGAGGCAAAGCGCAGCGGCCACCATTCTCGCCGCCACATCCACCCTTCTCACAGTCACCGCCAGCCATCGCCGCCGCAGGATCCAGCTCACCACCTTCGAGTTCTCCGCTTCCGCAGCCTGCCTCACCTCCACAGGTGCACGAACCGCTGCTTTAGCCGCTACCGGCGACGACAATAAAGCCGGTGAGGGCTCGCCGCCTTCCGGCGGATGAATAACGATGGCCTTAGAGCTGGGCGGTGGATCCACCGCGTTCCGGACCGGAGATCGGAGTGGAGGGCTCATGGCCTTCTCCACCGTCTCTGTCGCCATTAGGAGAATTGTTTAAAGAAAAGCTTGCTTATGGTTACCTTTACTTCTAATGTGTAATAATTTCCGTACCACATTGAGGGTCTGTTTGGGGCAGCTGCAGCTGTGCTGCCCTAGGAAGCAGCTACGAGGAAGCTGACTCTCTGTTTGGTGCAGCTGTTTATAGAAAAATAATCATTTTGTCTTTTTTTTTTTTTTTTTGTAAAACTGTTTAAAAAAAGGCTGTAACAGTGAAATTTTTGTAACTCCATAAGTCAAATTTTTTATGTAATAAATTAGTGAAATTTGAAAGTGTTAATTATATAATAAATGTAATTGTTGGGTAATTAGTTAATAATTGTTATGTAATAATACGTAAGCTCATCTTCTCACGAATGCAATAAAAGAGGAAGTTCATATTTATGTCAAAATCAATTCAGCTCCATTTTAGGAGGACGATGCTCNGCTGTTTATAGAAAAATAACCATTTTGTCATTTTTTTTTTGTAAAACTGTTTAAAAAAAGCTGTAACAGTGAAATTTTGGTAACTCCATAAGTCAAATTTTTTATGTAATAAATTAGTGAAATTTGAAAGTGTTAATAATATAATAAATGTAATTGTTGGGTAATTAGTTAATAATTGTTATGTAATAATAGGTAAGCTCATCTTCTCACAAATGCAATAAAAGAGGAAGTTCATATTTATGTCAAAATCAATTCAGCTCCATTTTAGGAGGACGATGCTCGGGAAGATGACGGGAACAAATCTTAGAGGAACACAGGGAAAAAAAAGTACCGTTGCTTGCAGGAACACAGGGGAGCATATCTCGGGAAGAGGAAGATCAGGGTTGCTGAAGAGAAGGAGATGGGAAATCTTCGCTCAGGAAGAGAACGATGCTCGGGAGCTGAGGAGATTCGGAAATGGGAAGATGCGCTCGCGTTTTAGGTAGAGTTGAGGGCACGAGCGTAAAACCAATTTAAGACATCCGCCATGAAGCTGGGCCACAGGTCATCTTCTGCGTTCGGCTTTCCGTTTGATTCGCGACCGCAGCTAGACGAGACGCCGCCCCAAACGTGAAATAATCACGGGGCGGTGCCGAGCAACAGGCAGAAAGCTGCGCCAAACAGACCCTAAGGCTCACGCGGTAAGAGGGGGATTCGAACCTCCGGCAAAAGATATCAAACCAAAAGGCTGAATAATGCGACACATAAATAAATAAATAAATATACATACATGCATACATATAATAGCTTCTTTCATCCACTTTTTTAGAAGAAATGAGGGTCGCACCTAAAAATGTAAGTAAGAAGCCGTCTTGTGAGCCAACTCGAACTCAACTCGATAAGTGGTTTGTGAGCTGATGAACTAACAAGCCAAGCTCAAACAAGTTCCAACTCGACTCATCATCTCATTAATTGACCCGCTTAAAAAATATATATTAATATAAAATATAGTTAAAACATATTAAATTTGAAGATTATACTTTAAAATTAGTACGCCACCAAAAAATTTTCATCATCCAACACGAATCTCAATACATGACACGGATCCCGAGATGATATTTTGAGCAAGAAAAGTTCAAATATTGATAAAAATTCATCCAGAGTTTTGATTTCAACAAACTTATAGTCAAGCTGACCGACTCGATGAGACAGATCTAATGATATGAAAACTAGTTTAATCCGAGTCAAATCAAGCTCAGATCAAGTCATTAAACCACCCTTAGAAGATTTTCGGACACATTTGGAGGGTCAAACAGATGTCGACACTAGTAAGCTTATACTCGAATCGAGCATCTCAACAAGACAAATCCAACCTGCCCAAGATCACTCGATTCTGACATTGTCAAGGCACTCAAATGTTCATTAAATGTTACATGATCGAAGGAAACTCTCTAGATCGTCCAATCAAAATGGTTAATATTCTTGCATTAATTACAACGAGAGCACTATAAATAGAACCCCACCATTCACATGTGGAAAATACTTGAGAGCAAAATTGAGGCTTTGAGAAAGAGTTCAAGTCCAACATCATCTCTGCCATCATCGATCGTCGTCGACCGCCACCAACTTCCGTCAACCACCGCCGATCACCGCGGACCTCCGTCGACCACTGTCAGCCCTCGTCGACCATTGTCGGCCTCTGTCGAANGAAATTGAGACTTTGAGAAAGAGTTCAAGTCCAACATCATCTCTGCCATCGTCAATCGCCGTCGACCGCCACCAACTTCTGTCGACCACCGCCGATCACCGCGGACCTCCGTCGACCACTGTCAGCCCTCGTCGACCATTGTCGGCCTCTGTCGAACACCGCCAACCTCTGACAATCACCATCGACCTCCGCCAAACGTTCTCGACCACCACTAACTACCATCGATCACTACCAACCATACGTCGTCAGTCGACGTTGTAATCTGAAAAAATATAATTACCCATTCCTGTCTATGGAACAAGAGATTTTTGTAATCAGCAATTAATAGTGGATTTTTACAGCTTGGTCAGACACTATGGTTTTTACCTTACAGGTTTTCCAAGTAAAAACTTCTGGAATAATCACCGTTTGTTTCTTTTTAATCTGTGTGTGTATGCTGAACTTTCGTACACTGTTAAGACAATAGTTCGTTACCTACCGTCGTGAATTTTCTAGCAAGTATAAAAAATATTAACAATATTTAAAAATAAATATTTATATTTTTAAATTANCGTCTATGGAACAAGAGATTTTTGTAATCAACAATTAATAGTGGATTTTTACAGTTGGGTCAGACACTATGGTTTTTAACTTACAGGTTTTCCAAGTAAAAACTTCTGGAATAATCACCGCTTGTTTCTTTTTCATTTGTGTGTGAATGCTGAACTTCCGTATAATGTTAAGACAATAGCTCGTTACCTATCGTCGTGAATTTTCTAGCAAGTATAAAAAATATTAACAATATTTAAAAATAAATATTTATATTTTTAAATTAAATGATTTATTATTAATTCATTCCAAAATAATAGAATTAATTTAGTTGTCCGTCCAACCTTGTCGAGTTGAGGACGTTGTAGTGTCGCATGCGGCGCAGGGAAGAGGTCGGTTGTGCTTATCATTTGGCCCGTACGCACGCGCACGCGCACGGCTATGTTCTCTAGAGCTTAGAGAGAAGACTTAGCCGCAACTGTCGTCGGCGGCNTGCTCATGACCTTCTCCACCGTCTCTGTCGCCATTAGGAGAATTGTTTAAAGAAAAGCTTGCTTATACACATATATATGGATGCTATTATTTACTCCAATTATTTCTAATGTGTAACAATTTCCTTACCACACTAAGGGTCTGTTTGGCGCAGCTGCGCTGTCCCAAGAAACAGCTACGAGGAAACAATTTTGGAAAAGCTGACTGTCTATTTAGTGCAATTGTGTGAAAACATCTGCAGAAGAGCTATTTCTGGAAAAAATAATCATTCTGTCATTTTTTGGTAAAAATATTTAAAAATGTCGTAACACTTAAATTTTTGTAACTCTATAAGCCAAATTTTTTATGGAATAAATTAGTGAAATTTGAAAGTGTTAATTATGTAATATATATAAGTATTGGGTAATTAGTTAATAATTGTTATGTAATAATTCGTGAGCTCATCTTCTCCCGAATGCAATAAAAGAGGAAGTTCATATTTATGTCAAAATCAATTCAGCTCCATTTTAGGAGGACGATGCTCGGAAAGATGACGGGAACAAATCTTGGAGGAACGCAGGGAAAAAAAAATTATTGTTGCTTGCAGGAACATAGGGGAGCATATCTCGGGAAGAGGAAGATCGGGGTTGTCGAAGAGAAGGGGATGGGAAATCTTCGCTCGGGAAGAGGACGATGCTCGGGAAGAGGATGATGCTCGGAAGTTGAGGAGATTTGTAAAGGGGAAGATGCGCTCGCGTTTTGGGTGGAGTTGAGGGAACGAGCGTAAAACCAATTTAAGACATTCGCCGCGAAGCTGGGCCACGGGTCATCTTTTGTGTTTGGCTTTCCGTTTGATTCGCGACCCCAGCTGGACGAGACGCTGCCCCAAAAGCGAAATAATCTCTGGGCGGTGCCGCGCAGCAGGCAAGAAGCTGCGCCAAACAAACCCTAAGGCTCACGCGGTAAGAGGGGGATTTGAACCTCCGACAAAAGATACCAACCAAGAAGCTGAAATATGCGACACATAAATAAATAAATATACATACATATACACATCACAGATCCCGAGATTATATTTTGAGCAAGAAACGTTCAAATATTGATAAAAATTCATCCAGAGTTTTGATTTCAACAAACTTATAGTCAAGCTGACCGACTCGATGAGACAGACCTAATGATATGAAAACTGGTTCAATCCGAATCAAATCAAGCCCAGATCAAGTCATTAAACCACCCTTAGAATATTTTTGAACACATTTGGAGGGTCAAACAGATATCGACACTAGTAAACTTATACTCAAATCGAGCGTCTCAACAAGAAAAATCCAACTAGCCCAAGGTCACTCAATTTCGACATCGTCAAGGCACTCAAATGTTCATTAAATGCTACATGATCGAAGGAAACTCTCTAGATCGTCCAATCAAAATGGTTAATATTATTGCATTAATTGCAACAGGAGCACTATAAATAAACCCCCACCATTCACATGTGGAAAAGACTTGAGAGAGAACTTGAGACTTTGAGAAAGAGTTCAAGTCTAACATCATCTCTGTCATCGTCGATCGTCGTCGACCACCACCAACTTCTGTCGACCACCGTCGATCACCGCGGACCTTTGTTGACCACTGTCAGCCCTCGTCGACCATTGTCAACCGCCGACCTTCGACGACCACCGTCGACCTCCGCCAAACATTCTCGAGCACCACTAACTACCATCGATCACTACCAATCAGATGTTGTTAGTCGACGTTGTAATCTGAAAAATATAGTTACCCTTTCCCGTCTATGGGACAAAGGATTTCTGTAATCAGCAATTAATAGTGGATTTTTGCAACTGGGTCAGACACTGTGATTTTTTACTTACGAGTTTTTCAAGTAAAAACTTCTGGAATAATCATCCCTTATTTCTTTTTCATCTGTGTGTGAATATTGAACTTTCGTATAATGCTAAGACGATAGTTCGTTGCTCTACCGCTGCAAAATTTCTAGCCGGCATAAAAAATATTATAAATATTTAAAAATAAATATTTATATTTTTAAATTAAATGATTTATTATTAATTCTTTCCAAACCAATAGAATTAATTTAGTTGTCCGGCCAACCATGTTGAGTTGAGGACGTTAAAGTGTCGCATGCGGAGCAGGGAAGAGGTCGGTTGTGCTTATCATTTGGTCCGCACGCACGCGCACGCCTATGTTCTCTAGAGCTTAGACAGAAGACGGAGCCGCAACTGTCGTCGGCGGCGAGAATGGCCACACAATCGCCGGCTCTAAAGGGCGGCGGAGCAGAAGACAAACCCCTTCGCGAAGGTGAATTCTCGTTTTTTTCCCAATAATTAAGCTCTTTTACTGGTCGTCTAGGGCACTCGTTCGCTTACCTTTTGGCTTCTGGTTTTTGATTTTTAGTTTAGTGACATAAATTTGAAAGAGAACCTTAAAGAGAGAGTTATATTAGTATTTTAGGAAAAAATTTAATGGCAAATGCTTTACAAAGAAACTTAGATTTTAAAACTTCATTTACCTTGTTGATTTTAGAAGTGCACAAGTCATCACAATTGATCTTTATGATATTTGGATTACGGTTTTTTTTAAAGATTGTCCGTTCAAAATGATATGTCATATTTGTATGATTTGCTTATTTTGAAATTTTGAAATTTTTTTTTCCTATGTGAATTAGTCATATCGGTCTTTAGTAGTATCTATGAAGAAGTATATTAGAATTTTAGTATCTTCATTAGTTGCTTCATTTCATGTTCTTCATTGGAATGATTTGTATGAAGATATTTCTAAAAAAATCATATTTAACTATTATAATTATAAGTCAATTGTTGATTTGAACATGAGATACATAGGATTTAAATTAGATGATAACATAATGCTATGCTTTAATTTAAAAAGATTTCTTTGGTGGATTTAAAGAAATTAAATGTGAAAAAGAGATGAGGTTATTTAAAATCATGCAATGCATCCAACATTGAAGTTCTAGGAAGTTTTGCATTTGCTTTGCATTCAATTTTTCAAATTTGACTTTTTTAATAAACATACAACCAATATTATGGTTTTTTCTCCATCCTTCTATTTGTAAAGTTGCACCTAACACTGCTAGATAATTCCATTTAACTTGTTCCTGAAGCTATACTTAATGATAATATTGTGTCCACTGCTCATGGTGGATTATAAAGATTTGTTTTGGAGAGAAAACAAGAAGAGTGGAAATAAAAAAAAGATATCCATCTCGTCAGCTGTCTTTGGTGGTTAAACTAGAAAGGGCCCTAACAGAACTGAAATATTGTAGACATTCTTAAGGCATTATGACTGTCTTTGGTGCTTGGAATCATTGTAGGCACTCACCAAAGTAAAGTAAGGAATGCAAATGAAATAATGATATCTCCAAATAAACTTATTTCCATCATTAAGAAGGCTTTTGAAGCGTAAAAAACTGATCATTACACCACACTGGGTAAATGAATTTTTAAGTTCCTTTGCATTCCAAATTTCAAATGTTGCTAAGTGATCTTAAACACTGTACATGTTGAACTTTGTATTCTGGACTGTGCTTGCTATTTGGAGGCTTGCTCAGGTATCGATTTAAGGGCCATTTGGTTTGCTGCAAAAGGTTCGCACTGCATTACTTTTGTAGGAGTTTAAACATTTGGATATTTGGTCGGATGAATTTCAAATGCAGTATAAAATTACAATGCATTTGAAATTCATTATCTAGTTCATTTTAAATGTATTCTAATTCGTTGGATTGTGGTGAATTTCAAATATGCTACTTTCTGTTAGGTATTGCTTGTTGTCGCCGAACCTTCAACCCGCCGTTCCTACCACCACTCATTCCCGCCAACCATTTGCTTTCATTGTGGCCCGCTGCTGCTATTGCTCTCCCGCCACCCACTAACCACCGCCCACCACCCGATACTGCTCATAACTTGCCACTCTTTTTGCCTCCATCAGCAGTTTGTCGTTGCCACCACCGCGGCAGCTTGTCGTTATTGCCACCACCCTCTTGCCTGCCGTTTACCAGCCACAACTGTTGTTGCCATAGACCGTCGTTCATTAGTTGTGGCCGCCGACCGACACTGTATTTATATTAATTTTATTTTTCTTCAAATCAAACATAAAAAATATGAAATCTTGGTTTTATTTTACACTGAAAACCAAACAACTTCAATATATTCTTGATACAATACATTGCTATTATGCTACTTTTCTTTTTCACTGCATACCTTGCAGCCCGATGCACATTATTATCCTAAATTCTTGACATTACGCCGAGTCATTGTATATGTGAAGATATATTAAGATCACTTCTATGATATCGAAATGGCAAGAAGCCTTACTTGGAATAAGACATGATTTTAAAGCTTAGGTATTGATTTATTCAATTTATCTAATTTGACTTTTTTCATAAATAGCATCAAATATTATGATTTTGTTCCTCTTTCTGCTTATAAATTCCCATCTAACATGCTATTAGACAATTCTACGTATCTTGTTCCTGAAGTTGTGCGAAATGATAATATTGTATCCACCGCTAATGGTGGATTATAAAGATTTGCCTTGGGGAAAAAAAAAAGAGATATATAAAAAGATATGCATCTTATTGACTGTCTTTGGTTCCAATGCCCAAGTTGTTTGGAACCATTATAGGCACTCCCCTAGGCAAAATAAGAAGTGAAATTACAATAATGATATATCTAAATAAACTTATTTCTATCATCAAGAAGGCATTTGAGTAAAAATGTAATCATTTTATTAAACCACATTGGGTGAGATGAAATTTTAAGTTCTATTGCATTCCAAGTTTCAAATGTTGCTGAATAGATAATCTTAAACACTGTACATGTTGACCTCTGTATTATGGACTATGCTTGTTATTTGGGGGATTGCTTAAACATGGATTCAGTCTCCTCAATTTGCATTCCTCAGAGCATGACTTACATTATCAGCTTCAGGCGTTGAAACAAACAAGGAGTCATTGAGTATTTTAAGATATATTAAGAGTCCATCTTTGATGTGAGAAAGATTTGAAATTTATTTCTGAATCTTGGAATTCTCTTGACCCCTTGTCAATAATTTGGGCATATCTTTCATATTTTTCATCAAAATTACGTGCTTTTAATTTCTTAGATTTTGTAGTTTATTTATGCGTGATCACCGTTTTGGTTGATTTAATCTCATAAGATATAAATCATTTGTAACTGATTACATATGACTATCTTCCAAATTTTAGTAATATACCTGATACCTGAAATCTGTTATAAGACAAGTCGGTCAATTAAGTAATGTACAAATAAAAAATTTGCATAGCAATTCTACAATGAGAGTTGTCAAAATATTTCAACAGATGAAGTTTTAGGATGCTAAACTATTGAATCTAGTTTGAAGTGATCAATTAACAGGAACGAAGATCCTAACAGTCATAAAAGTGCAGTGAACATAAATGACAATAATATAAAAGGCAGTGTGAAACTTTGAGTCATTCAGAAGTAATGAGACTTATGCTCCTGTGACATCGGTACAGTGTTCTTTCTATGTTTTCCTATGAGTTCCCTTACGTTATGGTTGACAATCAGAGTCACAATTCTCCATTCCCTATGTCTAGGCCATAAGAAGAGTTGGAAAATACAATTAAAAGAGATTTAAGCATATAGTGTTTCTCAAGATTCTTCAAATCTCCTATTTTGGCTGCAATTTCCTAATGACAGTGTTTTTTTTTCATGAGGCTATTGTGTGTTAACCTACTTATTCTTCTAGGTGATGGTTATAAGTTCTGGATCACAAGTGATTTAACATTCCATCATGTCTGATTCGAATTAAATTAGGGAAAAAAAATTAACACATCAACATAGAAAATTTAAAGGCACAAACAACGTTTACGAAAAAAACTCATTGTAAAAATAATGAGCAAAACTCTATCTTTACATCACGTGAGCATGAAAGCAGATTAGCTACGAAACATGGGATAGAAATGCATGATATATTTCATTACAAATATTGAAGATATAAATGCAAAAAGGTACATAAACTTACAACTAAGCCAAGTTTTCTCCCCATTACATCTCATCCTCTTCGTACAATGAAATGGTCTCCTCTATCTTCCTCACACCACACCACTCAATCTCTCTCTCATACACAACCTCTAAAATCTCAAAGGAAAACTAATCTTACGAGTATCTCCTCAATGAAGGAGGAGGAGAAACCTCAAGGTTTGATAAAGAAAGCCAAACTCTTGCTGAAAGAAACCTCCAAACTGCTGCCAAACTCTCTTAGGGCGTTCAAATTCATCTTCTTATACATCACTTGTCAAATTTGGATGCAAAAAGATGCCAAAATAAGACTTCGGTTGGACTTGGCATAGCTATGCCTGAGTCGGGCATAGTTATGTCGCAAACCGCATAGCTATGCATGATCTTGGCATAATTATGGCAATCACACAGAGAGGTTGGTGTAATTATGCCAGACACAGAGAGGCTGGCGTAATTGCGCTAATCCAACATTTTTGCTCGCTTGTGTTTTAGCTTTCGCAACACATTTTCAACTACAATAACCTGCAAAATACCACCGAATAACCTTTCACAAGCATAAAATCATGATAAATATGAAAGAAAATATAGTATTTAAATCAAATAACTCATGTAAATTACATCGAATCGATACCCACTTGTTATTTATTTATTTATTAAATTATTATAAATTCAGCTGTTTTTAAAGTACTTATTTAATGAAACTGCACATCATGCATTTGCGATGTTGTCAAACAAATTTTTTGTCATGTTCTCCTAATATCCATCTTTTTAATAGGTTTATTCTATTTAGTTAGGGTTTTAGATTATAATAAGGAATTTCAGCTGGTTCCATAGCTGGCATACAACATAACTAACTTTAATAATATATCGTCTTTTATTTCTCTGTTGTTTTTCATACATTTAGCTATACATAAAATATTTCAATAAACTGATATGATAATAAATTCTCTTTTCTTTAAGGGCCTGAGCTATCACAACCAATAGATGAAATTTCAATGAGTCAGGCTGCTGATGGATCTCAACAAAATCTGCCATTTATAACCCCAGAACCAATAAGAGAAGAAGAAGTGCAAAATGCTGTCAAGTTTTTGTCACATCCAAAAGTGAGAGGTTCGCCTGTCATTTACAGGCGCTCTTTTCTAGAGAGGAAAGGCCTAACAAAGGATGAAATAGATGAAGCGTTTAACCGTGTGCCTGTAATCTTTTTTTTTTTTTTTAAGCTTTTATGGTTATGTTACTTTTTTTCATTTTTTAGTTTTTCCCTGTATATATTTTACCATATGCTTTAAGTATCTACAGGATCCACCTCCGAATGCTACAGGTTCTGATTCTGGAACCACAAATCTGGGTAATAATTTAAATTATTTGACTTCGTATTGGAATGTTTCTTAATTTAATCTTCAGAGTTGCACATGTATTTTGGTTTGAAGAGGTTGGGTTTGTTAAAAACTCGGTTGTAATTTTATCAGGAGTGTTAAAATGAAGGGGCATTTACATACATACCAACCAAACCTTATATATTTACATATCCAACACCTAAACCTTATTTTTATATTTATATATCTAACACCTGAACTTCAATTTTTAAATACGTACCACCTTACTTATGCAAGAAAAGGTGTATTCCACTTTTTAAGTCGTTAAATAGTGATATTTTGATGTGATATGAAAGATTGGGGTGCTATAAATGTCAAAAGCAAAGTATACATGTTAGATATGTAAATACATATTAATTGGTTGGTATTTATGTAAATGCCCTTAGCATGAATTTTGAAATTGGGGAGACTCAAATTCTAGAATCTATAAACCTATCCAAACATTCCTTCTACCTGTCCTATCTTCTCTTGTCACAGTTCTTATGATTCTATTATGGCATTACAATTTTATAGAAGCTATTTTTCCTTGATGTTTAACGACTTTTGTGGTGATTTGGATGTGATAGCTACTCAGCCGAGAACAACTCTTAACCTGCAGCCCGAAGCTGCCATTCAACCTCTCCCCGTTCAAGCTGGTGTTGTTCCTTTGTCTACAACTTTCCATCAACGTAGATTCAATTGGTCCTATGCTTTATTTGCTATTGGAGTGCTTTCTGCTTCTGGAGCTGGAACTGCCGTGCTCTTTAAGGTTTGGAAGATTTACATACGTACCACTCAATTCCTATGTATTTACATGTCTTAACATCTAAACTTCAACTTTTACATATATGCCGCCTTACTATGCATGGAAAGGTGGATTTCACTTTTTAGAAATCAAAAGAGTGATATTTTTTATGTGATATAAAAGATGTGGGTGTTATAAATGTAAAAAGTAGAGTTTTGGTGTTAGATATGTAATTATATAGCAATTGAGTGGTATGTATGTAAATGCCCCTTAAGTTTTTTGTTGGTTATGTCATTTAATAGTCTCTATACTTACTGTTATATTGTACTATTTTGTGATATTGTGCCTAGACCTTGTTATGCTTGCTTTTGTTTTCATTTATTTATTTATGTTGAATCTTCTGAATTATAATAATCTCATTCAGGTTTGTTTTTTTAATCATGTGCCTCATTTCCCGCATTCAGAAAGTGGTTCTTCCTAGATTAAAAGCATGGATTAGAAGGGTGACAGCTGAGGATGATGCTTCCGAGAAAGAAGACAAATCTAGTAAAAGCCTGGCTGAAGAAACAGCTGAAGCAGCCAAAGCAGCTGCCTCAGCTGCGGCTATAGTTGCAACAGCTAGTCAAGAATTGTTAAATTCAAAAAATGAAGGTAATTTTGTAAATTAACTATGCTGTTCTGTACCTTACTCTTTTCAGTTAACATTTCTCTTTTTATGATATTTAGTTGCATTGTAAATTTGTAATAAAGCTATTTTACTTTTTTCTTAGATCGAAAATATTTCGAAGCTTTTATGGGAATGATAGAAGTGCAAGTAAAGGAAATTAAAACCATGAATGAAGCTATTCGTAAATTGGAAAAGACAAGAGAGCAAGACCGGCTGATAGAAGAGTATTTCCAGTCCGCTTTGGCGAATGGTAAGCTACTCATCTCATCTGCCTTCGAACATCTGTACTTCAATATCCTATTGAAGCTTTTTCTTTCATGTTTAAGCTTTCAATAGGAATATTGTTTTCGTATGGCTGTTCTCATTTAACAGTACATTTATATCTAATTAGTTGCACTTGATATAACTTAAGAGCCATTTGGGATTTTCTTCATTTTTTTTATCATTATTATTTTTATTTACTTGAAATAAAACATATTTGATATGTTATACAATCTTAAGTTATTTTTAAAAACACTCAAAATAACTTTTAGATGTTTAGTATCTTTAAAAATAAGCTAGTTTGTTTTTGAAGAACAAACATGTAAAATAAAAGGAAATACAAAGAAGAAATAACAAAGGGCTTGTTTGGGATCACTTTTATTTTATTTTATTTTATTTTTTTATAAACACTTAAACATGTTATGCCGTATTAAACGTGTCTTATTTTAAATCAAAATAATAAAAAAAAAATAAACATTAAAAAAATAAAAAATAAAAGTGATCTCAAGCAGCCCCAAAAGTGATCCCAAACAAGCCTTGAGTGTTTGTTTCACTACTACTGATCTTTATTCTTGTTAAACGTTCAGGGACTACAAACAACTCTTGGAATTCTTCACAGGTCCACCAAACAGATACAACACCAAATGTAAATATAGACTTGTTGGATTCATTTTTTTGCTGTCTTACTCACCTTCTAAAACTATCTTACAGCAAGTTAAAGTTAATGGCACACCAAATGCTGAATATGGAAAAGGTTCATACTATTTTAATCATTTTTGTTTTGTTTTTTTTTTTTTTTTTTTTTTTTTTGACCGTTTTCATGGGGAATATATTATTTTGATCGTTCATATTAAATATTATTGGGCAGCTCCTCAATCGTTAGCATCTACTTCTGCGGAGCCCATGACTGCTCCTCACCCAAAATCATATATGGAGGTAAGAGCGTAGAGAATTGCACAATATCATTATTTGTACATGCAAAGGAACTACATTTTCTTGCTCTTTAACTTCAATTCTAAAGCAAACTTATTTGAATGGTTTATATAGGAAAGTTTGTTAGTGGTCAAATTTCTTGATTTAAATCCCCTTCCTATTTCTTCATTATGAAAATAAACTTGTTTTTCGGGACGTCATTTTTTTTTTTGCAACTGCATTTTAGCATTCCCAAATCAAATTTCTATTGTTTTTCTGTTATAATTCATCGGGCAGTGAAAATGAGGGCATTTATTCACAGTATGATCTACTACTTCTATGTAACCATTATGTGGGCTAATAATATCTGCAATTTAACATTTTTTGTGTTTCTACTCTGCAGGCATCTAATTACATTCCAAAATAATGCTCATCTGAATTCCATATAATCATATACCTCATTTCTTATTCAGAACTATCTCTGTCTATCTCTCTCTCTCTTAACTTTGGTAAAATTTCAATAAAAAGCTTAAAATATTGATTTTCCAGATCATGACTATGGTTCAAAAAGGAGAGATACCCTCAAACATAAGGGTATATAATGCTTTCCCCAACTCTTTTCTCATGTGGGCTTGACTTGCTTCATACAATTGGATATGAAACAACTTTTAATTTACTGATACTCAGGAGATCGACGATTCACCCCCAAATCCTAATCAATCACCATCTAAACCACTCATAGCGCCAAAAAAGAAGGTCTGGAGCATGTTCTCTTATAAGATTTTTTTTAAAAAAAAAATTGTGTTAATAGTTCACTACTATCTCATTTGGGTGGATATTCTTTCAAACAGCCATTGGAATTTTCCCAACAAAGTCATGTAGAGAATGGACAATCTCAAGATGTTTCTTCGGACCCTTGGTGGAGAAACAAGTCTGTTAAGATCACAGAACTAGAGTCTGAAGATGAGGAGCCATTAAGAAAAATCCCTTACAGCACTGGTGCCAGCGTGAAGCCCTCGAGCCAACGAGTATGGGTCCCTCCCCAGCCACCTTCTGTTGCCTTACCCGAGTCTGCAGCTGCCATCAGACACCTAAAACCATCACCACCTATTCAGGAGCAGCATTCTAATGCGGAGAAGACACCCAATGATGGAATTGCTGCTGGTTCTTCAAACTCAGGTCAGGATATTGAGTCACATGGTAGTTCTTCGGTCGCTCCTCATAATAATGAGATAGCAGAAGAAGAAGAGGGAGCTTATGTTAGTTGCTGAATAAGAAAGCCCAACTCATGGTGAAATAAATGATAGTACGTTTTCTTGCTCCTTGGTTAAGACTAGAAAGAGAATTTGTGTGTAATTTCATATTTGTCTAAATGCCTGCTTTTCTTTAATTTAGGTTTTGTTAATAAGGAATAGGTGGCTATTTGGAAGCAAATAAATTGGTATTTTTAAAATATTTTGAAAATTAAAAATTGTTGGGGGTAGTTCAGAGGAAAAGTATGATCTATTTATGGTTCTGCATGACTTGAATAGCATTGAAATGTCTTTAATAGGTAAAAGGAGTGGTCAAGGGATGGCATTTACAAGCAGTCAATATAATGCCATTCTTATATACTTCATCTGCATTGAGAACATCTATTATTTTTTTAATGAAAACTTAACAGGTCCTCTAGGCTCTTCTCTGACCTTGTATTTATAGATTGGGGTTGAAGGATAGGCTCATGCTTACTCATAGGTTCAAATGTTTGGATAAATTTGGTGTAAATAGAGTTTTCTGTTCATACTAAGAAGTTAGCTTAATCTATTAAAAGTGAAGCTTGAATATTTTGTTCTCCTAATATAATGTCAATGATGCCACTAATGATTTGCACTAATTTTATAAGATTTTTAAGATCTAGTCAATTCTAACATGGTGATCAAATTCATTTTTTAATGGTTAATTTATCCAAGGTTAATTTCATGGAAGATAACACTTGATCTACTTTTGCATCTTTTTAGGATCTAGTGTTTTTAGTAACCAAATTGGTGGGTGCTCATTTCTCCAAAGTCATTCCTAAAGTTTTATTTCCTTGTAAGAAACAAAATGTGTTAGTTTGAATGCTCGTATCCTTTAATTCTTAAATAATTTGAAAATTCTTTTCCAAAAATAGTTTAAATGACACTCCAAAATATGTTGAAATTGTGGCATATTAAAAATATAGAAATATGTAATGTGTGGTTTTCCATTAAAAACTTGCTTAGAAAAGATGAAAGTACACAAAATAATATCATGTATTGTTGATCAAAGCCATACTTCACAATATATTAATGAAATTAAAAACTAAAAAAAAAAAAATCCAATGTTCCTCTAGAACTTGAATATGGCATTCAAGTTAGAGGATGATCCTCATCTTATCTTTATAACAAATTGCTTTATCATTTGAGGTTTAAAGAACCTACTATTTTGCTTCAAATCATACTATGATGCTATGTTTCACTCCCAAAATCCTCATTCATAAACTTTCAATTATACTAATACAATTTTAGTTGAATAAGCACCTAAACTAACAAATCCTAATATTAAAGAAAATCAATCATTTAAGACAAAAAAAAGGTAAATGATGTATGCTCTATTATGGTGGATTTTTATGTTATTTAGTTAGCCAATATTATTATATTCATAAGAAGAAATGAGAACATTCATGTATGTATGTATTGTTGGAAGTTGAATAAAACATGTTTGAAAGATATTCTCTCCTTGCCTCCTCCAAGTTAATAATTCATACAAGTTTTACCGATTTAATATTTTCTTATTTGGAAGACATATTTAGATAGAATCTAATATTTATTTTTTTAAAGAGTGATATTTGCTCCTCATATGTGTTATCCATCCCCTCAAGGATCAAACCTGGGTAAGAAGAGTCTTATGACAAACAACTCAGCTCAGCTGTCTACCAACTTGTCACCCAATAGAGCACTAGATAGAAAATATTTGTGAGACATCAATGCATTACAACACCTTCCTAAAGAGCCAAAGTAAAGTGCTTTATTAATGAAAATGTTGTTAAAAGCAAGTTAACGGTTTCTCATGTAATAGATGTAATAATCATATCTTATCACATCATGAAATGCATATTTAAAATAAATCATATTAATTTGTTAAAATTTAAGTTTTAATAGAAAAAAATTATAATTATTACTTTCCAAAAACCATTGAAAATTGAGCACAAACATGAACTTTAAGATATAGAAATGGATTCAATTTTAACAGCTTCAATGAAAGTTATAGGGGTCAAATTTACGTACAAACCACCCAATTCCTATGTATTTACATATATAACACCTGAACTTTTTTTTTTAACATTTATTTTATTCAAATCTTTCATATCACATAAAAATATCACTATTTTATAACCTTTTAAAAGTTGAATACATTTTTTCAATGATGGATAGGATGGTATATATGTAAAAATTAAAGTTTAGGTGTTAGAAATGTACATACATAGGAATTGAACGGCAGGTATGCATGCAAATCTATCAAAATTAAATTGCAACCACAATACAATTATGCAAATGTATTTCATCATAAGCAATTGATATCACAATTTAAAAATGTCTCACGACAACGTGTACGGCTATGAACACAAATTCCATAAAGTTCATTCATAAAAAAATTCATCAAACAATCTATAATATTACAGTAAACAGCTGCAGCTACAGGAGGTCTAATCGTACCATTACTTTGCTGACCTGCTCCTGACCCACTCACCGGCAATCTACTAATCCTTCAGTACTTTATAAGCAGCACCTGTCCAAGAATTATAAGGTGGTGAGTCCAATTCCGTATGGAAGATTTACATACATGCCATATAATTTCTATGAATTTACATATCTAACATCCAAACTTTGTCACTTTACCTATGAAAAGTTGTATTTCATTTTTTAAATGGTAATGACACTGGTATTCTTGATGTGACATGAGTATTAGTTGGTAGATATGTAAATTCATAAGAATTATGTTGTTTGTGTATATATATATATATATATATA
>JXCR01139207.1:4829-42195 GCA_002079205.1 Phalaenopsis hybrid cultivar
GTTTTCTCTATTTCTCTCTCAACGGCCATTCTTCGACCAAAGTCGATTGCTTCAAGGCGATATAAAGGAACATCGCTTCTCTGTAGATCCTGAGCAACCTACACAGCAAAAAGAAACTTAGAAAGATTTATATACAGCACTCAATTCCCATGTATTTACAGATCTAACACCTTCCTTCAATTTTTACATTCATATCTTCTTATCTATGCATGAAAACGTGTATCACTTTTTAAAGTTAAAATGGTGATTTTTTTATGTGATATGAAAATTTTGTGGTATAGATGTAAAAAAACAAAGTTTAAAATACATAGAATTTGGGTGGTATGCATGTAAATACCCCAAAAATTAAACTTTGAACGTTAATTGCTTACATGAATATGAAGATAAGTTCAGAAAAGACTCGTACCTCCAGAGATTCATCATACATCCGCCACATTTTACCTGTTTTAAACCGATAAACCCGGATCCTTCTGTCTGGAGATGTTACAGCAAACTGCTTCCCATCAGAACTAACCTGAGAAAAAGTGAGTTGCGTCAATGAAAAACAGTTGATTATGCATAGTCATCAAAACTTTAGGGCTTATTCGGGATCAATTTTTGTTTTTGTTTTCATTTTATTTTTCTTTTATTTTTAAAAACATATTTATTTAGTGTGTTTNGTGGGTTGCGTCAATGAAAAATAGTTTATTATGCATAGTCATCAAAACTTTAGGGCTTATTCGGGATCAATTTTTGTTTTAGTTTTCATTTTATTTTTCTTTTATTTTTAAAAACATATTTATTTTGTGTGTTTTTAAAAAAAAAATTATTTTTGTTTGTAACAACAAATTAACATACTTTTGAAGATACTCAAAATATCTTTCGAGTATTGAGCGCTTCTTAAATAACTACACTTTAATCAAATAGCAAAACATGCTATCTCAAATTAAAACATACAACAACAGCAACAACAAGCCTTTATCCCACTACACAGCAATAACAAAACAAATTTTGAGCATTTTTGTTGAATCAAAATATAAACACACAAAAAATAATAATAATAATAAAATGATTGCCTCTTAGCTTTCATTGAGATCATAAAAGAAAGACAATTTGAAACTTCTTCACAAAATCTAGAGAGAAAAAAAGGAAAATAACCAGAATTAGCCAATTTTAACCAAGTTGGGTCAGCTTTTTTAGAACTTCCTGATTCAACCTGATAGTTTACATTAACCCCTATACAATCAATTCAAATCATTTCCAGCCCTCATTTTACAAAATCTCCAATCATAATTATGCCACTTTGCACCATCTCAATCCACTTTCTAGTTGTCCTAAAAAACACTAGCCACAGAAGCAAGGAATTCTTGAAAGCAGAATAGAAATAATTGGTAACATTAGGAATTTTGGAGTCATTACCTCAATAGCTGAAACAGTTGTCTTCGACTTAGCAATATCAAAAAGATTTGTATCTGTTTTCAACCTGAAACTTAACCTGCATTCATCAACGTGAGTACGGCAATCAGGAGCTAAGGAAAGCAAGATTTTATAGATACTTCAAACATACAACAACAAATTATTTATTCAAATGTGTATATGGAATTATCACAAATAGGTACTAAAAGTACTGAGAAATAAAAAAAGCAACTGTGCAGCCAAAGACTGCCGGATAATAACAATAAAAAAACTAATTGCTTGCTTGGGATTTGTCGGATTTTTAGGAGAGAAATTAGAATTTTTTATTTTCGATAATTTTTGTTTCTTATGTTCTAGCATGGAGATTTGCTGCTTTTGTGGCTTGTTAATTTGGTGATATTTCTTTGTCATTTATCTTGTAAACATCCCTTATGATTTAAGAAGAATCATTATTTTTTCTTCACATAAAACCTTCATGATATTAGAGCCCCATGCCTTATTTCCATCTTCTTCTTTCTTATGATGCTTTTGTATAAGTCGGCAATGACTAGTGCCCAAAGAAATTCTACAGTATCTGCTAGTTTTGGTAATTCTGAAACCACTTTGTCCCACCCTACAACTCTTCTCACACTTGCATATGCAGATTATTATTCCTAGAATTCAGCCCCTTATCTCACGGTTACAATACTCAATAGGCATAACTATCTCGACTAAGGTTCTGAAAATCGGACAAGACACAAATCGAAAAAGAGAGAGGTTCAAGGTTCATTCATTTGACTGGGATCCAACCAGGAGTTAAAACAGATGATATAATAATTAAAAAAATTATTTAAATATGATCAAAATGTTATAATAATGATGTCATAATACAAATTAAACATATAAAAACAATAAAGTTCAGACATAATTGGTTTAGCCTTTAGGCCTAAATTTGAATAATGGTTCTATAGAGTTGTGATAATTGACTTAAAAATAGATTATTAGTTATTCTGCAATCTACTTTAAGCCATTAACTATAGAAAGGTAAGAGAAGAGTGACTCTGCCGCTATTCATTCCATATAAGCAAAACAAAGCGGCCAACCAATAAAAGTGCAATGCAACAACCAACAATTACAACTACAGTACAACCTACAAAGTACAAAAAAAGAAGAAAGAACACATAGAAAGATGATTTTACTTGCGAACAGCCAACGAAATATGAAAGAAGTCAAATGTCTGGTTAACTGAATTCGGGGTGGACAAATTACAAATGATGAATGAAAGTGAATGGCTAATGAACCATTAGCAACGGTGAACGATGATGTCTGACATGAAAAGCAATGTGGGATGAAGGTTCTCTCGGTTTGGGGACAAGATGATATAATTAAGGATTTAAGCCTCATAGACGCCATGGGGAGGGAAAACGAAGCACATGCACTTTACACTGTGTTCAAGCCAGTTCTAGTTAACCAGAACCAATTTGCCGGTAGAACAACGATTTGTGGTGGTCTGGAACTATTTATTGCATAAATTGTTCAATTGAAAGTCGCGACCGGACCACAAAACGGTTCACGATCAAATCGATCGGACAGGTTTTCAAAACGCTGATCTCGGGTGAGATCTATCCGTAAAATTGGCAATCAAAAAGAGAGGCAAAATTAGGCATTTAACTAAATAAATTTTAAAACCTACTATTGATGATTCTAATATGAAAAAATAATAGTTTGAAAACTCTGTTACCACTTTCTTCCAATCAACTCCATGGAACCCGCCAATGGAACATCATACTTTCTTCCCACTGCCCAAGATGTCTGGGAAACAGTTCAAGATCTTATTTAGTCCTAGAGAATTCTTAAAAAAATTTTGAGTTTTACAATGAGTTGATAATATTATGACAGGAGTTTATCAATATTATGACGATGTTTGGGAGAATTTGAAAGACTACGCTTGCCATAAGAAGGCAAAAAAGAAACGATTGCGTTTTAGATATTTTTTGCAAGTCCCATTCTCAAGAAGAAGACACTATCTTCTATTCAAGAAAGCATTTCTAAGATTAGACACGAGGACTCAAGAAAAATCATATTGCATACACTGAACACTTTATAATCATAAAAACTGGGCTCTTGTCTCAAAAGGGGTTGATACTGACAAATAAGGCTCAAAAAATTGTAGTGCGAGAATTGTAAAAAAACATACCATACGAATGAGACAAGTTTGAAGCTTCATGGTAAACCCTAAGATAGTTCACTCTCGATAATTATTAGGATATGAACTGTCAAATTTACTTCATTGTTAACTCTCTACGATGTGCTCCATTTTCCCAATTTATCTCTTAACTTATTGTCCATTAGTAAGATTACTTTTAACTATCAATGTCAAGCGAATTTATACTCATCTTATTGTAGGTTTTAAAAATTGACTATACGATGATTGATGATAGTGCTAAGAAAAAAAGATTGAATGATTATTTTGAGAACAACCTGACTCGAATAGATATTGCCAATATACTAGCTTATGCTTTAATTTTTTTTTCTATATATAATGAAATTATGTTCTGACGATATAAATCATCTAAATTTTCAGCATCTAAAATGCTTATTTCACAATTTATTTCAAAATAAAATGTCTTATTTTAATATGAAGTTTGTTGGTTTACCAAACATCATCCTGCGTCTTTTTCACCAAAACTTATAAACCAACCATGCAATTTACTCTTATTCATAGTGATATCTCGGGTCCTTGTAGAACTCTAACCTATTCTGATAAAAAATGATTTTTGACATTTATTGATGATCACACAACATTAAGTCGGGCTTATTTAATGAAGAAAAAATATAAAGTAGAAATAATTTTCAAAAAATTTTACACCATTATACAAACACAGTTTCAAAAAAATATTCAAATATTACAGAATCATGATGACCGAGAATATTTCAAAAATTTTTTATCAACTTCTTAAAAAGATGTAGTTCCTTAAAGCACTTGTGTCAACAGTTTGCAATAAAATGATTTGACTGAAAGAAAATACAAACACTTATTAAAAGTAGCTCGGGCATTGCTCTTTACCAATCAAGCATCAAAATATATTTAAAGTTAAGTTATTTTTACTGCTACACTTCTTATAAATAGAACACCCAATAAGATTTTAAACTTTCGAACACTTATTGATATTTTTCATAAAATTTATCTAACAAATCGGCTCCCTTATTTTTAATGACATTTGTTCACATTCATAACCATATATATAAAGAAAATTTGAACCTAGAGCCAAAAAATGTATGTTTGTTGGTTATGCACCCACTAAATGGAGAATAAATATTTTGATCTCATTTTAAGAAGCTGACCAATAGATGTCACATTTTTTAAATTGCACACTTTTTTCACACCTCATCTGTAAGGACGAAACAAAACAAAGATTCGGCTACTATGTTTTAGGATCTTTTCCAAATCAAGGATTAAAAACATAATACCTCCTCAATCTTAGCTGTTCAACAGCCTAAAAGTTCAAACTACATTATATCAAGAGAAAGTGAGTAAATATTGAAGACTACTCAGATCTTCCCAGTGTCACCTCATGTTGTTCATGATTCTATAACTAACAAAGAAGAAACATAAAAAAGAACCATGACACTAGTATCATTTGGCATTGTCAATTGATCCGCCTCAACTGTTATCACAATAATGTAAATCCTGATAATGACACTGGAAAATTTGGTTTGCTCTCTATTAACTTGATTGAAATCTTAAAATCAGATTTTCCTACACACTAAGTTTCTCACGCAAGTAAATATCTTTTCAGTAATATAGAGCTCTGAAAAGTCTGGAATGTCAAACCTACAGGGAACACTGGAATCCAAAGTAGAAAAATATTCTAGTCTACTTAATTCGTTCTTAGTTTGGAATATTGAAATACTTAAGTTTTAGTAACGAACCTACTGCAATTATATAAAGTTACTCCTACAAAATTTCTAACTACCTTAAGTAAACTGGTTTTGCAAGTGCTAAGGTTACATTTTCTTGCAGTGATAATAGTATAGTTTAGATGTGGAAGAAATGTAAAATAAGGTAAAATATTGCGATAAATAGAAGCATAGATCATCATTACCCTCTTCTGAACGTATAAAGAGGTTTGTTTAAAGTTACATTAATTTCTTAAGTCTCATTTTGACCCCAATGAAATTATCTCCATATTTATTTACATCTCCCTGCAGTGTACTTTGATTCATACCCTATAGTTTAACGTGATTTTCTAAGTTGTTTATGTCGCAGCCCATCCGAGTCCTTAAGGGTTCACAACACATTTTAACACATTAATTGGTCATATTGAAAAGTAAACTAAGTGCAGAAGGAAATTATCACAAATATAGAATAAAAATTATTTCATGCATACTATCCACATTCCTACACACCTACTACATCACCAAAAATCCATGCAATCTTTTCACACAATCATCTATCCGCTCCAAAGGATAACTCAAAAATAAAGGGTCTATGAATTCTTTGCACTCCCCAAAATCCATGAACAATCCTACATATGATGTCCTCACGAAGTTTTTACCCCATGTTCAACCCACTTCATCTTCGAGTTTTAAGTTTTCTAGTCCTGAACCTGAGTCTAGCCTATTCCAGCCTTCCCATCGTCGCTTGTAAGGGTGTGAAATCCTGTACTAAAAACTCATTGTCCCATTATATATTATATGAAAATCTATCACTTGTTTTCATGATTTTACCTCACACTTGTCATGTATAAAGATTTTCAATACTATGCAGGACGCTCTAAAAGTTCCTAAGTGGAAAAAAACTATTTTTGAAAAGATAAAAGCTCCTGAAAAAATTACACGCAAGGTTGATTGATCTACTTGGAGAAAAGACAAATGTAAGGTGCAAATAAGTGTTCAAAGTCTTAAGTATAAGTTTGGGGCTCTCAAGACGATACAAGGCTTGACTAGTTGTCAAGGGATTCACTCAGACATATGACATTAATTATTTGGAAAATGCCTCAATCGCAAAACTAAACTCTATAAAAGCTCTTTTATCATTTGCAGCTAATCTTGAATGATCCTTACAACAATTGGATATAAAAAATGCATTACTGAATAAAAACCTAAAGAAAGTAGTGCATATGGACGCACCTCTAGTATTTAGTGAAAAGTTTGCACAAAAGTGCATCAGTTAAAGAAGTTCATATATGAGTTAAAGCAGTCACCAAAAGCGTGATTTGAGAAATTTACTCTATTTGCTAAAAGTCAGGGGCATACTCAAGGGCAATGATATCACATAATATTTTCTGGACATTTAAATGATGGAAAGACGGTCATTTTAATTGTCTATGTGGACGAAATAGACTATTTGAAGACTTCTCTCTCGCCAACTTTTTAAATCAATGACTTAAAATCTCTAAGGTATTTCCTTAGCATGAAAATTAGTCCATCGAAAAAAAAATTAGTGTTTCCAAATGAAAGTATGTTCTTGATGTTCTCAAGGAAACTGAGACAAGTGATTGTAAGCCTATAAACACTCAAATTAGTCTTAATCAAAAACTGGGAGATTGAAAGGAATGTGATCTAATGAATATATTCAGTATAAAAAATAAATGGGAAAGTTGATATATTTATCACATATACGGCTAGATATTATCTTTGCTCTGAGTTCGTTAAACTATTTTATGCATTCACCCAATGAGAAACACCTTCAACCAGTTAATAGAATTTTCATATACCTAAAAAGTACGCCAGACAAGAGCATTGTCATTCAGAAGACCACACAAATTAATGTAAAGGCAAAAACAAATCAAGATACGGCAAGCTCAATTATTGACAAGAAAACGACGTCTCAGATATTGTACTTATGTATGTGAAAATCTGGTTATATTACGTAAGATACAAAATGTGGATGCAACGAGCACTGCTAAGGCAGAATATAAGGCTATGGCTAAAGAAATATGTTAGATTTCATGGTTGAAGAGTATTTTGGAAGAGCTACGGATCCCGATAACATTTCAATTAAGTTGTACAGTGACAATAAAACAACAATAAATATTGAACAAAATTCATTAAAACATGATAGCTCAAAGCATGTGGAAATTGGCAGACACTTCATAAAGAAATGATTGATTGTGGAGCAGCTTTGTTTGTTTTTTATTCCTACCACGCAATAAATAGTAGATATCTTCACCATAAAACTTTTCAAGTCAAATTTTGAACTCCTTCTATGTAAGTTGACCATGATAGATATTTATGCTCCAACATAAGGTGAAGTATCGGATTTCTAGGAGAAAAATTAGAGTTTTCTACATTTAGAAATTTCTAGTTTAATTTTTTTTTTCATAATTTCCTATTTTTGTTAGTTTCAGTTTCCTATTTTCTAGCAAGAATTTTGCTGAATTTGTAGCTTTCCAAATCTGGAATTCCTCTACAATTTATCTTGTCAACACTACTTATGAAATTTAAGAAGAATCATTATTTTTTCTCATCAAACCTTCAGGATCAATTTTAATTTTTTGTCTTTTTTCACTTTAAGGGAAAAAAACATGTTTATTTAATGTGTTGTTAATATATTTTTTTCTAAAAATAAATAAAAAATATTTTTAAAAGCACTCAAAATAACTTTTAGATGTTTTAGGTGTTTACAAAAGCCACCATATCTTAATCAAAGATATCAAATATATTTCATTTCAAATCAAAACATAAACAAGATAAAATAAAAACATAAAAAAGATTATAAATGAAAAGAGAAGACAAGGTGAATAGCAACAATAAAAAGCAGCAGGGGGTTTTTTTGTAAATTTGATACCATGCAACCACCATAGTTTATGATAAAACGATAAAATTTCCTGGTTTAAGGTTGATAGAAACAAAAAAAAAACAACACACATACCCATCTTCAGGAAATTGCAATGTTGCAGGGCTCCAGTATTCAAGAACTCCTTTAGCATCGGCAGAAATTACAGTATCATATATGTGGTTATATTTCATAACTTTCAGAGGTCCCATATGAATCTGAAGGGGTAAAGGTTAAATGTATAGTAGTTAAATAAAAAGAAGATTTACAGGCATAGCACTCAATTCTTACATATCAATCATAAATAACACTACTTTAACTTTTAAAAATTGAAATACACATTTTCATGCATGGGGAAGGGCATGTATGTAAGAATTTAAGTTAAGGTGTTAGATATGTAAATACATAAGAATTTTGAGTGGGTATGTATGTAAAGCTTCCAAAAAATAATTCAAATTAACTGTGATTTAAGAACAAACAGACCTCTCTTGAAACTATTGGGTCATTGGAACCAGCATGTGCATCATAAACATGAACAAAACGGGAATGACGTTCGCTGATTGCGAGCTTGGCCTTCACAGCTCCTTGTTTGTAGACCCATTCAACAGCTCCAGGTACGAACGACAATCTCAACATAACCATCATATCATAATTTACGACATCATAAATTTTCACGGACTGATCGCTAGAGATTGTGCAGCAAAATAAGCCATCAACACTGACCTGCATCACTGAACCACGTTACAATTGACAGCTGCTTATATCATCTTTTAGCTTATTATGCGTGGGGTGTGGATTGAATATGTCAGGAAGATAAACAGCTCCAAAAAAAAAAGTAGACAGAAATATCACACTACAAAATCATTAAATGAAAATCATGCAAAAGACAGAATGAACATTGTAACGTTTTTTTTATTTTTATTTTTTTTTTTTTCTGCAGGGTGAGCTCTAGAAATAGTAATATGAAATTTTAATTGGGAAATTCACATACAAACCAAACAATTCTTACATATTTATATATCAACACCCAAAGTTTGATAGTTACATTTATAACAACTCGGTATCAAAAGCCTATGATGAAAAGGTGTATTTTACTTTTAAAGGTAACGAATGTGATATTTTTGATGTGATGTTAAAGTTTTGAGTGGTATGCAAGTAAAAATGAATGTTAAAGTAATAGATATGTAAATACATGAGAATTGTGCGGTACGAATGTCAATGTCCCATTTGAATTTCATATTTATTACAAGTGTCAAAATAGCCCCCGACTGTTTAGATGGGGTCATTTTAGTCCCTAAGTCTATAAAGTGTTAAATTAGTCCTCAAAGTTTTTAAATTTGGGTTAAAATAGTCCTCTATCGAGATTATTCAGCCCATATTAAAAGAGTCTAGAGATTAAATTGACACTTTCATAAACTTTGGGACTAAAATGACCCCCTGTAGAAGATTATTTTGAAACTTTTCTCTATTTATTGCTAGATTTTAAATGGCTGATACTAACATCATACTTAGAATGTGAACTTCAACTGTTTAACACACATCATTTTTTTTTCCTCAGCACTCAATCATACATAATATCACAAAACCATAGAGATTATTAAGTGGATAAATCAAACAGTACAATGCAAGGAAACATCAATGATATACTGCAATAAATACATGAGATGCTGGCGAGACAATGGTGCTTTGAAAGCTGATTTTATGCTCTGGGACCAAGTGATACAAGAAAAGAAAAAATTTCAAAGATGCATTAGAAAGTTTCAAAATAATCTTTAACATCAGTATTTGTTTTCATAATTAGGAGTTTTCTATAATCAGACAACTAAATTAGGTGTTTTCTATAATTAGAAGCTTTCTTATTTCCAATATCTTTATTCTGATTTATTTCCCTTTTAGCTAAATAATTATATTATGAATATGTGTTACTAAATTACCTAAAATAGATTATGCACTTTATTTTGTACCTAAAATAGATTATGCACTTTATTTTGTACCTAAAATAGATTGTAAGAGTATTATTTAATGGAATGAAAGCAAAGGGGAATTGAACATATTCAGAATTTAGTCAATTTTTTCTCAAAACTTTGATATGGTATGAGAGTCAAATTGTCTTAATCACCAATAATCATTTGAAGGACTATCAAAGACTCCCTTCCCGTTGGCCTTCTTGGGAGACACACTTTAAGACACTGGGTACAATTTGAATTAATAGCTATTTAAAGGTATGCATGATCATTACAACGCATTCAATGAGGTCTGAGGAAAAATAAAGAACAGTGTGAGGCAATGAAGCGATAAAACTGACAAAGAAATGTATATTTAAAATCAAGAAGTTGGAAAGGATATCGATATTGTTAATCATACCGTAACAAATTGTATTCATAGAAAACAATTTACTACAATAAACTAATATAAGAAAATCAAAGACTGA
This sequence comes from Phalaenopsis hybrid cultivar, assembly GCA_002079205.1. Lineage (NCBI taxonomy): Eukaryota > Viridiplantae > Streptophyta > Magnoliopsida > Asparagales > Orchidaceae > Phalaenopsis > Phalaenopsis hybrid cultivar. The sequence goes on from JXCR01139207.1 coordinate 15,416, forward strand.
AGTGCAGAAGAAAAAAGCTTTTTGAAAATTTTCATTAGGTTATTTGAATATTACATTTTTCTTGCAAAACAATCAAGAACATAAAGCACAATGATTGTATAAAGATTAGATACTGGTGAACAAAGACACACAAAAAGAGCAATAAATTAAAATTACAAAGAAAATTAGATTCATATATTTGAAATGGAAGGAGATAAAATCATAGCAAAGTGTCATAAATGTAGTGGTTAGAAAGAAATAAAGAATCCGAAAGATATCAGATGTTACATCATGATTCATGGATGACAAAGATTTGATTCAGGGTCTGTTTGAGACAGCTTTCTGTTTAATCTACTTTACAGATTGTCACCACAGTTTTATTTGAGAAACTGTTTTCTTGCCACTTTTTAGAAATTTCTATGGTAGAAAGTTGTTTGCTTTCAATCTGAGCTGTAAAAGTGTGGTAATCACTAGAAAGCTGCGATCTGATTTTTTGAAAATAAAATAAATTTGTAATAACCACTGCAGTTTTGTAAAAAGCTGTTTCTTCTACAACAGCTTCACAACTGTTTCTTAAAACAACTGCAGCTGCCTCAAACAGACTCTTAATCTAACATACAAATAGCCATAGATTTTTAGACAAAATTACAAGTTCGTTTTCATAATAGTAAAATTAAGATACTTCCTTTGCAAGTTGCATACTAATTCATAAACTATAGCAACACATGCAGACGTCAAGATTGTCAGTCACTCTCGCAAACATGCATCACCCGCACTTGTAGACGCCCCACTCTAACACACGCTCCTAGCTTTTTCACCCATGGTCTCCCATAAGTTTGCCCACTTAGTATCAAGCTTGCAAAATTTAGTTTGTGCTCGTCCAACATTGAGAGTTTGTGCTCATCCAATATTGACAAAATTCTTTCTAGGAGCCCCAATGCTCGAGATAGATTTTTTTATCGCAATACAAACATTTATGATTCAAGTGTGGTAAATACTAATCATTATATTATCACGATCCGAACCGGGACTTGGGTTAACCAAGACGGGAATTGACGGTTGAACGATGGAAATCAATTCTCTGTTATTTTAATTCTATCACTAACAATTTAATATTTAAATAATATATGAGAGAGCCACTAAAGTAAGAAATTAAAAATAGCAAGTAGAAATTTTCACATTTCTGGTTGTTATTCTCGTCTCCTGTATACAATTGCTCATCTACTATTCATCTTGTTTAAATCTTTAAAACCTAAATAATAATATTGAAGGAACATAATGAATTATCTAAAGATAAAACTGGAGTAATCACACTTCTAAACTACAGTAATCTAAGAAAAAGAATATATGTATGTCAGTCTATAAGAAATCTTAGAATACATTGGTATTTCATAATTTTATAAGCAATCTGATACATATTAATGCATGTATCAATAACATTTTTTAAATGAAAATATATTAATCTTTCATATGCGTTTATCTTAACTTTAATTTTACTTTATATTATTTACATACATTTCTATCTATATGAGGATCACTGTCATTTTGTCAACAATCTAACATACCCTTGACTGATATTACCACATCGGCTCGCGTTGAAACAACAGTTAGCGATCTATTGGAAATGCCCTTGCCTGCCCCTAGTCGATATTATCTTATCGACACAACGATTAGCAATGTAAACATCACAATTGTCTGAGGAGGTAAGCTCAATCTACTCGCCCCTGACCGATATTATTTCGTAGACATAACGGTTAGTGATCTAACCATTATAATTATCTGGGGTGGTAGAAAAACTCTACGCACGCAGGTACATTAGCATCCACTGCATGCACAATTAGGAGGTAGAATCTTGCTCTGAACATGCACATGCAAACATTCACATATAAGTTATTTCATTATTTATACATACATTATTTTGGGACATCTTTATGCATCTACTAGCATGCATATTTCTCTGTTATTCAACATTCATAAGACATATTTTTTATATCATTTATATATCTATCTCATGAATATTTATAACATATATCTATCTCGCACATATCTTTTATTTATATCATGTATATCTTTCCTACATGTTTATCTTACTTACATATAATGTCTATCTAAATATCATTTATCTCATGCATATCATTTATGCATGCACATCTTTTATAATTCTTCAGTCATACATAACTTTTCTATATAAAAATATAAAGAATATATTGCAATATAAATCTAGCTGAACTAAAACATATATTAAATCAACATATGTTTTGAAATAAAAACGATTACAAAAATTTAATTACTCGCCTCAGTTGTCACGCTAAAGTCTTAATCTTGATAATTAGCTTGAGGTTGTGGTGACTTTTTTATTGAGCTCAATAACCTATAAAAAAAATTTTAACAATTTATGTTAATTGAATTAATCTTCTTAAATTACCATAAGATACCTTACATGAATTTATGGGGTTGCTTTATCGTGAATATCCACGCTCTCACCTCGAGCCTACCGCCTGGAAAGATAACATGAATCCACAATTAACTTAGAATTTAAAAATATATTGGCTTATAAAGTAATTTAACTGCTAAAACATATCTTAAATAGCCTTCTCGGCAACCAGCTCTTCTCCAAAAAGACCAAATCTTCTTCTCTCTTCTTCTTATCTTATCAAACTCCTCATTCATTCATTGAATTAGTGTCTGAATACCCTATGGAGCTCGCAAACCGACACTTTTAGCACAAGATCGACGCCTATGATGACTGTCGAAGAGAAAAAAGACACGAAAAATGATACAAACTCAAAATATAAGCAAGAGAAAAAAAAATTAAACTCTCAAATAGTATGAAATATGGGTTTGTACTCACCAAAAATACCCTGGAGCCCTAAAATGCATATTGCGGCACTCTGCGAGCCGCCTAGTTGTCGATCTCGCAGAAGCTTGCGGGAAATGAAGGAATCTGGAGAACCTCTCGTGCGGGCGAAACCGATAGGAAAGGGAGAGGAAATCGGGTTATGGGGAGTGGTTTGCGGCTTACCAGGTGACTGCTCATCCCTTATGCTCGCGTCTGTGGGCCTGCTGCGATCGTAGCTCCTCAAAGGAGATTCTGTTGAACGTAATCGAGAGGGAGGGAGAGGGCTCGAGAGAGGGAGAAAGAAATGTGAAGCTCGAGCCCTATTCGACCAAACGAAGGATTAAAAGGAGAAGAAATATCGGTTGATTACAGTGAACCTACGGAACTAATATAGGATTAGGGATTAATTAAATCTAATTAAAGTTAATTAAATTGAAAACTTTTAAATATTATATTTCTCAATTCTTTCATAATTTACATACAGTGCTTCATATGGAATTGATCGATTTTTTGTGTAGAATTTAATAAAATTATTTCGATTCAAATATGAGGGGTGCGATAATTAGGGTACATTGCATGTCGCCAAAAATTTTATGTGATTTCTCAAAAAAAATTGGTTATTACAATATTAATCGACAACTTTCTGAAAAATGCTACATCAAGTTGGCCCCTTAAATCTTCTGATCCTTATGCATTATTTTAGACTAATATTTTGAGTATGTGCCTTCCCAGTTGTTATTGGATTGTTCGGTATTAGTATTACCTAGGTTCCTCATCTCTGGCATCATTAGATATGGTTATAGAACCTATTGATACTGTACGAGCCTTTTCTGGAGAAGCAATCTATCAACCTATGAACAGCCCCTCTATAATTCTTACTCTCATTTCTCCCTATGACATATGTGCTTTCCAATCCCATCTATTATTGTTCGGATGTGCCTATATGTGTGTGTGTGTGTGTTTGGTTTCTTATTTTCTCCTTATATTTTAATTTGATTTTGATCTTTGAGTTTTCTAAATCAAAACTTTTACCTTTTACGTTCAAAATTTGATTAAGCTAGAATCAAACCAAATAAATTGAACTATATTATAGATTGGTTCCATTTATAATCAAGCTGCTTTCATTTTACTGCTAATTTAATTTGAGTTGTTGATTTCAATCCATCAACCAATCTAACTCAACATTACTTCTAATTTAATTTGAGTCGTTGATTTCAATCCATCAACCAATCTAACTCAAAAGACTAAATACAAACCTCTATTAAAAGGATTTTCCCAATAAACAATATCATTACATCATTTAAATCACAAATTTAATATATAAGTATATTTGTATTTCATAACGCATGCAAATGAAAGCATATATATTTCAACTAATTGTCTAATTTAACATAATGGCATTTAAATTACTTTTGATTAGAGAAACTTTCTGATTCACAAACAACTACGAAGTACCCAAAGAACTTTATAGTTTTCATTTATCTTTCCAAATTTGCGAAAATATTATAAGATATTCTTTAAAAATTTTTAGATCCTGAAAGCATGATCAATAATATATATGAAAAAAATTGGGTGGGGATATCTTAATCCAAATTTTGGTAAGGTCAAGTCTCAAAGTCATTGGATTTGCTTTAAGATGAGTGTAATGGATGACAAATTAATCAAAATTTATATTGCACTCTTCTCAAAGAAAAAACAATGGCTCTGAGACCCGTCTTGAGAAAAAATGAGTTAAGGACATCTTCAACCATGATCACATAAATAAATGGAAAACGCATACCCAGAAAACTTTATAAACTCCACTTAACATTGGCCAATTTGATAATTATTTATATATTTCAATACACATAGCGTTTAATAATAAGTATTTGAAAGAAATTTAATATTGAATATGCTGAAGTCATATGACAATTTGAAAGGTATAATGTAAAGAAAAAAGGCTCGAATAAATTGACCACTCTAATAAATAAAAATAGTTTACTTTATAGCTTTAAAAACTACATATTTCGAAAGGCATATCACCTACATTAAGCTATGTTCCATTACTGCATGAGTATTATCTGTAGTTTTCACCAAAATGTATCGTGTTTGTGACGCGGGAGCTTCCCGCATATGCCTTTCCAATATCCCTGCTACAATCCTGCGACCACTCCCACATCTGGACAGGGCGAAACAAAGCCTAAGCGGCATGGATTGCTTCATACTGGGATTTTGAGGGTCGGTTGACCTTCCTCAAGTGAATTTATTGTCCTTGTGAGGGGGCCCACTCCTATTTACCCTAGGCTTATATATTCGTTTTTCGTATTTTGGGTTTTCAGTTTAAGATTGTATTTCTGCTAGGACAAACATCAGTGTCCCATGTCTTCTAGGGTTGTATCCAAGGGCGAGTGTTGTTTCGGTTGTATCTCGTTTCGAGTTAGTAATTGTCTTCCAAGGGTAAAGTGGTGCTTCGGTTGTATCTTATTCCTGAAGGGATATTTATCCTTCCTAAACTCCTATGCATCCCTCATGTTTCACTACCACGCATTCCTCCTCGCTACAACCACTCCGACAATTGCCTTTTTATTGTTCTTCTTGTAGTTCCTCGCTCTTCAGCTACATAATTGCTGTCGCAGCCCCAGTACGCCATCCTTTTACTGTCTTGCAGCCCCAAGCATCCCTTGTCGCTGAAACCGTTATTCCTACCAGTTGGTGCCGCCCAGAACAGCAGTTCTTGACTGCTTTACTACTGTTTCATCCCTCTCGAACTACTTCCCTGCCACCTAGCCGCTGTCCCCGACCTCCTTCACTGCCTCCCTACCCCATATCTGCTATCCCAGCTACCCGAAAACCGCTACCCACATCTAAACTGCTGCTCTAGCCTCCCAGCACCGCATCGGATCGTTGTTTTCCACTGCCCAGCCCACCTATCCACTTGTGGTCGTCCCGGGCAACGAACATCCCCGCTTTCCTACTGTAACACCCACCTACTCCACCTCCCCACCTTTCCGGACACCAACAGCCACCACCACCACCGTCGGTACACCCCTTCGCAATTTGTGGGTCATGTTTGTTGTTATTTTCTATTTTTATGTGTTGATTGTAACTATCTATAAGTTTTTCAAGTAATAATATTTTGCTTACTGTTGTTTGGATTAACTCCGGTACCAGTTCATCTTTCGGTAGAAAAGGAAACACTTAGCCTACTTTCATGGGATAGGCTATATATTGACATTTTTTTGTGAAGGGATGTTTGTGAGTATTCAATATAATTTATTTTTTCCCTTTGCTATTATACAAGTCTAGCTTTGCCCGGCAAATCATCAGTTATCATGGTCCATTTTGCATGAATACCTAACTATAGAAAGCTTAAAAATGCCTTGCTCGCCAAAATCCTAGCTTGCGCGCTAGAGTTTCTGAACACCTGTGCACAAATACCAATAAAAGTCAATATGTATCTTCTCATACAGCTTGGGTTAACATAATCCAGGAATGTTTTATATGACCCTTCATTCAAGTGTGGATTTGACAAAATTGGCTTTAAATATGTGTTTAAAACTAGCCAATATGCCTGAATTCAACCAATCTTAGCAGAATATTCCCTTGATTTCATAGCAGTATTTCAAGAAAAAGAAATACAACATCACTACACAATTTGGTTACAAAAAAAATGAATCGTGTATTTTTCCATGTAGTTGAGGAAAGTGCAGCCTTTTCATAAATATGAGAAAATGAACCCCTTCAATACAAATTTCTCAGCAACTGCTAAAAAACAAGATGAGGGATAACTCACAGCTAAACCTTCAATCGGACCAAGGTGAGATCGAAAATGTTTCGCGAATTCAATTCCAACAGGCTTTTTCTTCCAGAACTTAAGATGGCCTGTGAAGGTGGAGTAAACAAGGGACATCAAAATGATGGCATACATTAGATATCTTTATGAAAAACTTCTCAGAAAGTTGGAACAAAACAATAACATTAAAAAAACCACCAATAATTACTAAAATTAAGAACCAAGAGCTATGTGTTGTAAAGTTATGATCAAACAAACAAATGCAATTTCTAAGATTTATAGACCTTGAGTAAAGAATATAAAATTGATGAGGCACCAACTCTAGAAGAGTGCGAATACAGAAATGCTCTATGCAAGAAAAACATCAAAACATATTTAATTATTTAAAAAAAACACACCTGCAAACACTAAATATGGAATCTAGAATTTATTGGGCATAAAAAGACATGAAAATATACAAGAATGTTCTGCACAATCATCTTCCAAAATTTGCAATCCACCAAAAAACAACCAATACGAGTTATAAGATTCCACCAAATCCTTTCCTCAACAACAATGAGTCAGTTTAGTGAAAGGAAAATACTTAGGGACTGTTCTGTTGCAGTATTAGTACTGTAGAATAAATAAAAAGATTAATATTTGAAATTTTAGATGTTTGGCCGGAAGAAAAGCAAATGCAAGAGTAAATTTTTAAAACATTTGAAATTCCCTATCTAGTTTATTTCTAGGAAAACTCCAAATATGCGTGAGAAGCTTCATCCATAACCAACCAACCTCGCCGTTGTCAAACCAATTCGACATACACTTCTGAATTCTCAAGGCAATTGAAATCAATCATTATTGACTAGATCACCGCAAGTCTGATTGGTTTTTCTTGAGCCTAAACGGATTAATGCGACACAATTGCCCTAAAAAAGGCTCGGCTACCATATGAAGTTTCAAATTCTACTTCACTTGGCATTCAACACAATTTTGGATTTATTTAGCAATTTTGATTAATTCTTATCTTCATTTGGATAACTACAAAAATTTGCTTTAGTGTCAAACTTTGAGTAATAAACGAAAATCATTTCCTAAGAAAAAAGATCATAAAGATTTTTAAGATTATGATGAATTTTGGATTGAAATGAATTTTTTTTCCTTCGTTTTCATGTTCCTTATATTTTCATGTATAACTCTCTCTCTCTCTCCAAAATGATTCTCTCTTTATTGGCCTATTGAATTTCAACCATATTCATATATCTTACATTCCACTAACCTTTTCACAAATCCATGCACGAAGCTCTATGTAATCAAATTACCCATTCCCACTTGACATGCATCCAAAACTCGTTTACATCCTCTCTATCCTATCTAGATTTCAAGGAAAGCTTCATTTTTCACCTATTCGAGAGAATCTTGAAGAAAGAAGATTATTTCCATACATGAGGATGATTATATCGGATTTAGCGAATGCTCTCATGTTGAACTCATTTCCCTCCCTAAGTATTTTCAGATTCAAAAGCACAAGCCATAACCCTAAATCCCTTAACAAACCTTCATCTAGAAACCATAAAAATTTAATTACNGAATCAATCATTATTGACTAGATCACTGCAAGTCTGATTGGTTTTTCTTAAGCCTAAACGGATTAATGCGACACAATTGTCCTAAAAAAGGCTCGGCTACCATATCAAGTTTCAAATTCTACGTCACTCGGCATTCAACACAATTTTGGATTTATTTAGCAATTTTTATTAGTTCTTATCTTCATCTGGATAACTATAAAAAACTGCTTTAGTGTCAGACTTTGAGTAAAAAAAAAAAATCATTTCCTAAGAAAAAAGATCATAAAGATTTTTAAGATTGGGATGAATTTTGGATTGAAATGAATTTTTTTTTCCTTCGTTTTCATGTTCCTTATATTTTCATGTATAACCCTCTCTCTCCAAAATGATTCTCTCTTTATTGGCCTATTGAATTTCAACCATATTCATATATCTTACATTCCTCTAACCTTTTTCACAAATCCATGCACAAAGCTCTATGTAATCAAATTACCCATTCCCACTTGACATGCATCCAAAACTCGTTTACATCCTCTCTATCCTATCTAGATTTCAAAGGAAAGCTTCATCTTTCACCTATTCAAGAGAATCTTGAAGAAAGAAGATTATTTCCATACACGAGGATGATTATATCGGATTTAGCGTATGCTCTCGTGTTGAACTCATTTCCCTCCCTAAGTATCTTCAAATTCAAAAGCACAAGCCATAACCCTAAATCCCTTAACAAACCTTCATCTAGAAACCATAAAAATTTAATTACAATTTCTAGAATCACAGCCTCCACTACCTCTACAATCTACTAGAATTCCATTGGGAAAAAAAAAATTCATTTCCAACTCACTACATCAAATGCCTTCCTTCAACAAACATTTCAATTCATATCCAAAACTTCTGAAAATGGTTCTCACAAATGTAATTTGACTTAAGATTCGTGGCTTTGGAGGACTTTCATTAAAAATTAAAAAAAAATTGCACATAATAAGATCAAATTAAACAATGAAATATTAGTATAACAACGANATGGAAAAAAAAAAAGTTTTATTTCCAACTCCTCACTGCATCAAATGCCTTCCTTCAACAAACATTTCAATTCATATCCAAAACTTCTGAAAATGGCTCTCCTCACAAATGTAATTTGACTTAAGATTCGTGGCTTTGGAGGACTTTCATTAAAAATAAAAAAAATAAAATTGCACATAATAAGATCATATTAAACAATGAAATACTAGTATAACGACGAAAAAAATACCAAGAGGACTCAACAAGCTCATAACAGGTTCATAGGAATATAGCACAAATGGTGTAAGATAAGCAACATACCATCATAACTTCCTGTTATGAGAAAGTCTGCAGCTGATACTGCAACATGTGTAACCACATCTCGATGCATGTAACTCTTTTCATACCTATAAGAAACTTCGTATTAGTCAATCTCATTGATGAACTTCTTAAAATCAGATGTCGCTGACTTATAGAAATGAAATACCCTACAAATGGAAAATTGAACAATTTAGGGATTCCACAATATAGCAATGATTTCTGCTAAATCATGCTAAACAGTCTTTTAAGCCACAAAAATCTTACAGTCATCTCAAATCCTATTTTAGGCTAAATTGTGGATTTTGTATATCATAGAGAATTTACACTCATTCTACTCATGCCTCTTCTCCTCAGTCATTTTAACCTAAAGCTTCAGCCAATCAATCAGATTTAACTTCTATTTTGTCAAACATTTTTTTGGGATTCACCTCTATGATTTAAAAATTTGCATTGATGCCATCAACAATTTTTATCAAGCATGAATCTCGATAAATTTTTTATAAGGGGGCTTCCAAATCTAAAATTCAATATCATGTGGGCCTTATTTTAGTAAGTTTGTAATCATACTAACCATTTAGACAAAATGAACCCATTGATGTCATAATTGGTTCAATCCGGGTCCAATCAAGACCTGATTGAGTCATCGAAGCATAATTGGAGGCATTGGATGTTAATTGAATGGTTTAATGAACTCCAAATTTAACATATTTATAGTCAAATCGAGCATCTCGACGAGAGGGATCTAATAATCCCAAGATTGTTCAATTTCAATGTTACTAAGGAGCCCAAATCATTAAAAACTCATCTATGAACATGGGGGATCAACAGAGACCATCCAATCAGATGGTTAAGGAAGTTATGCGCCAAAAGACCAAATGACCCTTCTCAAAATGCTATAAATAGGCCACCTCTTTTCACTTGAAGGTGAGAAGAAAAAGACAAAAATGGAATTCCAAAACGTAGTCTGGAGAGAAGACCAGATGAATAACTACCGGTCTCCGTAGCCATCTACCACTGTCAGTTGTCACTGCACCCCTGCTTACAACCATTCCAATCTAAAATACGGTTGTTATGTCTAATGCATGTATTTTCTTAGTGTTATATAAAGACAAGTGTAATTTTAAGTGTAGAGTGTAAACTTATCTTTCCGGTTACAGGAGAAAGATGCACCCTGTGCACTTACAAACGCATAGTCAATTGTTTTGAATGGGTTAGGCCTCATGATTTTTCCTTTCCAGGGTCTTTTCACGTGAAAAAAAAAAAAAACTTAATATTTACTCCAACTTTTAATTATTTGTGTGAGCTTTGCATCTTTGTGCAATATTGAGATGTTAAATAATCACTCTACCACCGCCAATTTTTCGGCAACCAACAAGCATAATGTTTTTAATGTTAATGAATTTGTAGCCAAACAGCCCATTAATGCTCTGAATTTTATCGCATGGATTGTTAAATTGGATCATCTTCTTAACGGTTTTAAGAGGTTTCAGCTTAAACGGAAAATAAGCTTGGTAAATAAAACATCAATGATCTGCCTCAATATTTAATCAACGAACAGAAAATCATTACAAAGCCAATCAGCTACAAACGCTCATAAACCCTAACATCCATCGTTGTGAAAACGAAAACTGTCGAAGTAGCAGAGAGGTTGTTCGGTATCTTACATGTGGGCAGACGGAAGAGTATCGAGAAAGGCCTNAAGACCATACGATCAGATGGTTAAGGAAGTTATGCGCCAAAAGACCAAATTACCCTTCTCAAAATGCTAAAAATAGGCCTCCTCTTTTCACTTGAAGGTGAGAAAAAAAACAAAAAAATGGAATTCCGAAACCTATTATGAAGAAGACCCGATGAATAACTACAGGACTTCATAGCCATCGACCACTGTCAGTTGTCACCGCAGCGACCCCTGCTTGCAACTGTTGCAATTTAAAATATAGTTTTATGTCTAATGCATCTATTTTCTCTGTGTTATATAAAGACAAATGTAATTTTTGTGTAGGGAGTAACCTTATCTTTCTAGTTACGGGAGGAAGATGCACCCTGTGAACTTACAAACACATAGTCAATTGTTTTGAATGGGCTAAGCCCCGTGATTTTTTCTTTTCCAGGATCTTTTCACGTGAAAAAAAGAAAAAACTTAATATTTCCTCCAACTTTTTATTATCTGTGCGAGCTTTGCATCTTTGTGCAATACTAAGATGTTAAATAATCACTCTATCACCGCCAATTTTTCGGCAACCAACAAGCATAATGTTTTGAATGTTAATGAATTTGTAGCCAAACAGCCCATTAATGCTCTGAATTTTATCGCATGGATTGTTAAATTGGATCCTCTTCTGAACGGTTTTAAGAGGTTTCAGATTAAAAGTAAAATAAGCTTGGTAAATAAAACATCAATGATCAGCTTGAATATTTAATCAACAAACAAGAAATCAATACAGAGCCAATCGGCTCCAACAGCTCGTAAACCCTACAAGCCATCGTTGTGAAAGCGAGAACTGTCGAAGTAGCAGAGAGGTTGTTCGGTATCTTACATGTGGGCAGACGGAAGAGTATCGAGAAAGGCCTGTTCGAATTTGAGAGGGCGCTTAGGTCTGGCACGTGGAGCAGGGCCAGGGCCGACGATGGGCTCATCCTCCTCCGCTGGAGAATTCGCTGCTGGATTTCCATTTGAAGCTTCTTCCATTGGAGCTAAAAGATAGAGCAAAGCCGGAAGACGATTGAGATGAACTCGCAGGAAGCGCGGCTCCCTTAGTGTCTGGATTCAACCATAATTTACAGGAATCAATTTGCAAGGGCAAGGTTTAGGAAGACGTTCGTACATACTCNGAAGATAGAGCAAAGCCGGAAGACGATTGAGATGAACTCGCAGGAAGCGCGGCTCCCTTAGAGTCTGGATTCAACCATAATTTACAGGAATCAATTTGCAAGGGCAAGGTTTAGGAAGACGTTCGTACATACCCACTCAATTCATACTTCCTTACAAATCATGCATTTAAGTTTTTTTTTTCTTTTTTCTTAGAGTCATTCTAAATAATTGAAATCTATATGAAATTAAAATAAGCCAAATAACTAACGAATTAGAATTGCCTATCCCTTACCCAATATTAAGATGACAAGAGACATGGAATACAAAGACAATGGATGTTGAATACAAAATGTACTCTAATATCGTCATGTCACACCCTAGATCTGGAAATTGGTATTAAGATCACAAAACAACGATGATCCAAATGTTTGCCCAACCAAACCAATAAAATTTCACTGAATTGNTCACTCAATTCATACTTCCTTACAAATCATACATTTAAGTTTTTTTTTCTTTTTTCTTAGAGTCATTCTAAATAATTGAAATCTATATGAAATCAAAATAAGCCAAATAACTAACTAATTAGAATAGCCTATCCCTTACCCAATATTAAGATGACAAGGGACATGGAATACAAAGACAATGGATGTTGAATACAAAATGTACTCTAATATTGTCATGTCACACCCTAGACCTGGAAGATGGTATTAAGATCACAAAACAACGATGATCCAAATGTTTGCCCAACCAAACCAATAAAATTTCACTGAATTGCCTATATTTCAGTGATATTTAGGGGTGAGATTAGTCAAGTTGTAGAAGAAGAGAGGGGACAATGGCGTTCATGCTATAGAAAATTATATTTGGGGAAGTTTTGTTTTAATTATTTGTATTTTTTCAACTTTTTTTATTGTTAAAAGAAATAGAGTTTGGGGAGTGTTTGAAACTGTATTTAGACTTTGTATATTTTGATTATCTTGGTTGTATTGTGAGGATATCGATGATGATGATGATGAGTATCAATTAGGTTACACCTAATTTAATAAATAATTATATTTAATAATTTTATTTGCATAATTATTAATAATTAGGATTTTTAATTTTTGTATCGTCTACTATTTAACTTTGGTCGAGTCAATATTGAATTCAGAGTCTTACTCTTCTCCTTTAAGTAAGTAAGTGTGCATTATTAGGGGATAAACTTATTCTTAGTTAGGGATGTTAATTCTTATTATTTATTGTAGATTTCTAGTTAATTTGTATGATTATCAGTCATGTCTTATTACTTCATTTATATTTTTATTTTGCACTCGTTGTATGCATCATTCATTACTCTCTGTGAAGCAATTAGTTGTCTTATTGTATTGGTTCCGAAATCCCTATATTTTTTTTGAAATATTACAATTATAATATTATATTTTCTTGTATTTCATACTTATGAATTGCATGCAGATTTGTCATATCATGAGCTTGTGTAAAGTAGCATGTTGCACAAATATTTACTTGTGAAAAAATTTGTAATTATATATGATTGTATACAGTGGTATGTAGGTCAAGGAAACCTTTTTGAATATTCATCAGCTGATCTGACGGGCCCACAAAGTGAGTTTATTTGAGTTAATGTTCATCTTCTCGGTTTCAAAGTGTCCCATAAAACCAATTATACAAATATAAATAGAAACTGAATAATAAATAAATGTTAAGTTATATATTGGTAAGACTGATCACATTCGAAACAATTACATATTTTTTTATTATAATTAAACATATTTTGTTTACCACGTTTTTATTATCTTATAATATTATATATGCACATAATAATTATCTCTCTTTATTATTCATATTGTATGCCCCAATTTCTTATCATTTATACTTTAATAAATAGTGATTATTTATTGGGTTTGAGTTATGAAACTCACCAATTTGATATTTTTATATAACAAGTTCTATTCAACCACTTGTAGGATCGTCTTCATAGAAACAAACCTTATAGTTCTATATTATTTTGCCGGTATTACAATAATGATATTAGCTTTTTTGGGTTTTGGGTGGTTATTTATATATTATCATTTCAATTTTGTTTAGTCTGTACTGTTTTTCATTTCAGTTGTATAAGTTGGACTCTTATTTATGTCATGAAATTAATCTTTTATTTTATCTCTCTATTATTACTTGCATATAATTTTATTTTAAAATATAAAATATGTTCACTTCATTTTATCATGTCCTACATTATCGGGGTATACCACCTTCCAGATCTAGGGTGTGACATTGTGGTATTAGTGTTTGTTTTGTATTCAACATCCATTGTCTTTGTATTTCATGTCCCTTGTCTTCTTAATATTGGGTAGGGAATATGTCATTCTAATTAGTTAGTTACTTAGCTTATTTTGATTTCATATTAATTTCAATTATTTAGAATAACTCTAAAGAAAAGGTGTTGTAGCTGCTCAGACTACATAAGTTTCTGAAGCAACTATAGAAGTTGTATTTGTCTGTAGGGGTCACCCTACACCACTAGTTGTCACAATGTTGATTCTATTTAACCCATTGAGTCTACTATAACATCGCCTCTTAATTTAACAACTTTCATATTTTTCATCATGAGCTGTAGAAGATTTGCAAAGACCCAAGTTTGAAGAAGTGCAAGATCATATCTTGACGTGGAGTTCTGTAACTTTGTCTTTGATCTATTCCTTTAATCATGTTACTTTGGAAGAAAACACAGACCGAGGAGAAATTTGGGAGATTGAATAAGAGATGATCATGAAGTACCTTCAGTTATCCTCTAAACTAATGTAAGAATTTGAGGACAAAATTCTCTTAAAAAGGTTGGTATGTAAAACCAAAAATTTATTCTCTTTCTCCACTCTCCATCACAATCCTGCTTGTTTCCTCCCGAATTTTCTCAATCATGATTTTGTCTTCATTCCCAATAAATCGCAAATATATATCTATATATATATATATATATATATATATATNCTTTTACTAACACATCTTCAATAACTCCTTTAGGATATGTAACTGAACGATCCGCTAACTGTAGAGTTACAGAAGTGGGTGAGACTTCTCTTAATCCTAATCTTTTGAAAATTGATAGAGGCATAAGATTAATGCTGACTCCCAAATCACATAGCTCTTCCATTAAATTTTTCACCGATAGCACATGGTATAGTGAAGCTGCCAGGATCTTTTAATTTTTCAGGAAGCTTTTTCTGAATAATTGTGCAACACTTCGCTAAGTGCAACAATTTCGTTATCCGTGAATTTCCTGTTCTTGTTCAGAATATCTTTCATAAATTTCACATAATTGGGCATTTGCTCTAAAGCTTTTACAAAGGGAATATTTACTCTTAAATTCTTAAGAATTTCTAAAAATTTGGAAAATTTTTTATTCTGTATGTGTTGCTTCAATCTTTGAGGAAACGGTGGTGAATGTTTCTCCACAGTAATTTTCATTGGTGTAAATGGATACTCTAAATCTGGGTACTCATGATGGTGGAGGTTTTTCCACAGTAATTTTCATTGGTGTAAATGGATACTCTAAATTTGGGTATTCATGATTGTTTCTTTTTCGGTATCCACTTTCTCTTTTTCAGTTTCTGTTTCTTTTTGCACCCTTGTTTCCGTTTTCGGTATCCACTTTCTCTTTTTCAGTTTCTATTTCTTTTTGCACCCTTGTTTCCAATTCTCACTTCGTAATTGTATCGCTTTGATTTGTTCTTTTCCTTGATCTTTAGGATTTGGTTCCATAGTGTTTTGCTTTGAGTTGTTATTAAAAAAAGTTCCTAATGTTCGGTTGCTAAGCGCAATAGTGATATGTCCCAATTGGTTTTCAATATTCTTAATAGCATTTCCTTGATTTTGTAATTGATTTCCTTGAATTTGTAATTGATTTCCTTGATTCTGCAATTGTACATGTTTAATATCAGCTCTTCCATAGACAACTTCTTTTCCTTAATTTGAGTGTTACTGTTTAATTTTTAGCATCAGCTCCTCCATAGACAACTTCTTCTCCTTAATTTGAGTGTTATTGTTAAATCCTAGAGGATAATAATGTCTATAGTTAACATTTCCTTGGTTGGATGAATTTCCTAATGGGTTCACTGGGTTGTTTGTCCCTTTTTTGATTTATAGAAGAATTGTTATTCCAATTAAAATTTGGATGATTCTTCCAACCTGGGTTCTATAGTTAACATTTCCTTGGTTGGATGAATTTTCTTGTTCGCCCAGTTGATTTGTAGAAGAATTGTTATACAATTAAAATTTAGATGACTCTTCCAACCTGGGTTATAATAATTCAAATAAGGTTTGTTGGGTCTATAAATAACATTTAAAGTCTCATATGAAGGTTGAACATCCACAAATTGTCCAGATGAATTCTCTTCCATCTAGGTATTCGAGAATAATAATGATCTAATTTCTTTGATATTGCAACAATCTGTGAAGCTAACATAGGGAGAATAATTCATCCCATAATGATCTAATTTCTTTGATATCGCAGCAATCTGTGAAGCTAACAATTTAAAGTCTCATATGAAGGTTGAACATCCACAAATTGCCCCAGATGAATTCTCTTCCATCATAGGAGGTGTTGGAGAATAATTCATCTAAAATGATCTAATTTATTTGATATTGCAACAATCTATGAAGCTAACATAGATATTGCATCAGAATCATGGATACTAGCTACTCTTTTANAGGTAGTTAGGTAATTTGGAGGTGCCTAGGGGCAAAAAATCAAGTTAGGCATTTCACATAGAATTGGATAGATATCTATTCTAAATGAACCATGGATTAATGTATTGTGAAGATATGGTGTACCCTAGTTCCAAGTCAATACCCAGGGTCAATCCTAAAGCCAAGTAATCCTATAGGGATTCTTCTTGAATTCTCTTATAATGATAGGGTCAATTCTAAAGCCAAGTAATCCTATAGGGACTCTTCTTGAATTCTCTTATAATGATCCAAGGTCAACCCTAAAGCCAAGTAATCCTATAGGGATTCTTCTTAAATTCTCTTATAATGTCTACTAAATGCTAGATGTTAAAATCAATATGTGGAATTTCAAGTTGAGTAAAAAGAAGAGTTTTGAATTTCTAATGGTGGGGGTTACCTTTTCTAATTTTCTAAGATTAGTCAATAGGAAAGTCCTATGGCTAGACCTAGGCTACTAAATCCGTATGTAGACTTTCAAGTTGAGTAAATAGGAGAGTTTTGAGTTTCTAATGATGGGGGTACTAAATTTTCTAAGACTAGTCAATAGGAAAGTCCTATGGCTAGACCTAGGCTACTAAAGAAGTTTTGTAGACCTCAACCAAAAGTGAGGTCAACATTGTTCAAGTTGTGTAAAGAGAAGAGTTTTGAGTTTCTAATGGTGAGGGTACCTTTTCTAGTTTTGGAACTCCAAGTTGAGTAAAGAGAAGAGTTTTGAATTTCTAATGGTGGGGGTACCTTTTCTAGTTTTCTGGACGCTGAGTAAAGAGAAGAGTTTTGAATTTCTAATGGTGAGGGTACCTTTTCTAGTTTTCTAAGACGTAGAAAGAAGAGTTTTGAATTTCTAATGGTGGGGGTACCTTTTCTAATTTTCTAAGATTAGTCAAAGTTTTGAATTTCTAATGCTGAGGAGTACCTTTTCTAATTTTCTAAGACTAGTCAATAGGAAAGTCCTATGGCTAGACCTAGGCTACAATACCTCTTCTAATTTTCTCTAAGACTAGTCAATAGAGAAAGTCCTATGGCTAGACCTAGGATACTGAAGAAGTTTCTAGACCTCAACCAAAAGTGAGGTCAAAGGCTTTGAATTTCTAATGGTGGGGTACCTCTTCTAATTTTCTAAGACTAGTCAATAGGACTCCTATGGCTAGACCTAGGCTACTAAAGAAGTTTCTAGACCTCAACCAAAAGTGAGGTCAAAAGTTTTGAATTTCTAATAGGGTACCTCTTCTAGTTTTCTAAGACTAGTCAATAGGAAAGCTTTGAATTTCTAATGGTGGGGTACCTCTTCTAATTTTCTAAGACTAGTCAATAGTTTTGAATTTCTAATAGTGGGGTACCTTTTCTAGTTTTCTAAGACTTAGTCAATAGGAAAGGTCTTATGGCTAGACCCTAATGGTGAAGGTACCTTTTCTAGTTTTCTAAGACTAGTCAATAGGAAAGTCCTATGGTAGACCTAGGCTTGGTACATTTTCTAGTTTTCTAAGACTAGTCAGTAGGAAAGTCCTATGGCTAGACCTAGGCTAAAAAAGTTTCTAGACCTCAACCAAAAGTGAGGTCAACAAATGGACCCCCAATAGGTGTGGAGCTAGACCTAGGCTATTAAAGAAGTTTCTAGACCTCAACCAAAAGTGAGGTCAACAAATGGACTTTTGATTTTCTAATAGTGGGGTACCTCTTCTAGTTTTCTAAGACTAGTCAATAGGAAAGTCCTATGGCAATGGCTACTAAAGAAGTTTTCTAGACCTCAACCAAAAGTGAGGTCAACAACTGGTCCAAGGTGCTTCTGTCTGATCTTGTATAGACAGACATGCTTGATCTATCATTGTGAGGTTTATCACACGTAGGCTATCTACGTTCTTTCTCTTATTTGTCGTATTTGTCGTATGTTCGTCTTTTTCTGTTCTTCCCTTTTCTTGATCATTCATATGATCCAAAAAAATATTTATTCAAAAAGTAGAAGTATATGACAATTAACAAGCTCACGACTCCCTCTAAAGATAAGAAGAGAAAGGAGCAAAAACAAACTAAATAGTAATACTTCTTGTCCATGTGTAAATTCCTTCATATATAGCTTACAATCATGCTATTTCTTAATATTTTTATTCATAAGTCATATCATTTTTATAAACCTGTAATCAAATTTTGTCTCGTTCATTCAATTGTAATAACATTTTCTCCTTAGCTTCTTTCAAATTGAAATTAAATTATTTAATTACTCATAAGGCTCTGTGTTATAGCTACAGGGAGAGTTCACTATCCTTTTTATAAATCAATTGATATAGTGTGGAATCTCGAGAGATGATTTATTTGCATTCATATATGCGCATAGAGATTCATCTAAATTTAACACCCAATCTTTCATATTAGGATACACATATTTCTTCGAATTTTTTTATCTACCTAATAGAATTTTTAGTTTGTCCACTAATATGTTGCTATAGGGCAGGAACTATCCTTTGTCTAATCTTATATTTGTTCAAAAATATTTGAACATGTTTATTAGAGAAGTGACTACTCCCATCATTTATCACTACTCTAGAAGTCCTACATATAAAAAAATTATTTATACTAAAAAAGTTCATAGCTATCCTTATAAAAAAATTATTTTGGGCCTTTCCACTAACTCATTTTCCTCCTACTCTAATGCATAGAAGTATGTCATTTATATTTTTTTTTGAATGGGGCTTATCATTAATTATATTGAAATTAAAACTCCAATGGATGATATGTGTTGGCTCTCTTTGATCACACAATATTTTTTTTGGATTATATTGCCTTACTGACATCATGATTGAGTGATCATTGCTAGAAAGATTTGACTAATTGTCACATTGGTTTCAATAAAAAACATGCCTTTCAATTAAATGGTTTCATAAATCATTAATCATGCTTATGAATGTTTCATTTAGATATATTTGAGCTTGAATCTAGCATTCATTTAGCCTCAAGCATCATGTAAAGTAAATCTAAGTCGTTATGAAGTATTTTCTAAAATTTATTGTTAGATTTGAGATCATTCAAGTTCTCATTTTAAGAATCTTATAATCAACCTGAGCATCCTGACAATACAAACCAAAGGACACTAAAAACGATTTGATCTGAGCCGAAATGTGTATTAGATGAGGATTAAATGTTCTTCAAATTTTAACATGGTTATAGTCAAATTAAACATCTCAATAAGAAAAATCTAGCGAGTTTAATATCACTTAGTTTCGTGATCACTAAAATATTTAAGGTGCATTTACTTGCATATCACTTGAATCTCATGTATTTACGTATCTCACATGAAAACTTTCTTTTTTACACTCGTAGCACTCAAATATTTAGTATCACATAAAAAATAATACTAATTAATACTTTTTAATAGTGAAATGCATCATTTCGTGCACAGGTAAACTGCTATGCGTGTAAATATGGAAGTTTTAAGAGTGTGTTGCGTAAATCCACAAGCATTGCGTACCAGGCATGTAAATTTCCCAATATCTAAATGCAAAGTAGATGATATATGATCAAATCAATTGGCGTGAATCATTTTATAGAGGTTTTTTTCTTTTTTTTAATTGTTGTAGCCCAATCACCATCTTACGACTGTTTTTGGTTGATGTTCACGACACAAGGTCCGTTTGGGGTTGCAGTGCTGCACCACATCGCACCGCAATGTCGTCTGTTTAGACAAATTACATTTTGACTGTTTTTTCAAAAATCTGTCGCTTTAATCTGTATTTTCCCACCACTATTTGCTAGGCGTTGTGACAACTTTCTAGCTGCGATCTTACTTTTAAAAAAAAATTGTAATAATCACTGCAACCCTTTGAACATCAGATTATTATTCAACACATTCACAACTGTTTTTTTAAAAGCTGCAACTATCCCAAACAGACCATCAGTTTTATTATAAAACTCAATATATTCAACTTATAACAAAAATTAATATTTGTAATTTCAAATATATAATAGACAATTCAGACGGGGTCAGACCCCCTGATTTTTTTTTTTACTTTCTATTATTTTCACCTAAATCATCATTAATGTGTCTTTTTTTAATACTTATTTTATCCATGTACATGCTAGATTTTCATGCAATATTCATAACTTAATCTCACTATCTCTTATAGTGAATTTTTTAACACAACATTTATATTAATTATAGGAATTTTTAAATGATATATCAATCACAAATCCTAATAAAATTGATTTTCCTAAGAGACAAAAATTGATCTAACTTCTTTATTCCCTTCTTACTTAAGAAAGTTACAAAAAAAAAAGTTTGTCCACTCTTTTAATTGGCCATGATCATGAAAAAAACTATTGAACTAATTTAATTTAGTCACCCAAAAATTTCATATTTTTCTATATACCGTCTAAACTTTCATAATGACAAATATCATATGAAAAATAACATTCATTATCAAATTTTAATAGTCATACCAATCTTTTCATCCATAAGTACAGTGTCATGTGTGTTAAAAATGAAGCTCTAGGTGCGAGATAGGTAAATCCATAAGAATTGGGTGTAGGGGTGTAAAGGAGCCGAACGTGAGCGCAAGCTCAGCTTGTGTTCGACCCCTTAAAGAATATCACTGTTCCTGTTGGACTCGTTTATATTTCGAACACAAAAAGTGTGTTTGTGTTCGGCTCGTTTGCTCAACGAGCCAACACGAGTTGTTCGTGAAAAAAGAGCCGTTTTGACAACTCTAGTCATGCAGCTGTGGGATGCTAGTAGTTATGGTAATATTTAAATCTTATTATTTATATCAAAACATTATCTAAATATTATTTAATACATTTTTATTCTTTTTTTAACTAATAATTTTAATTGATTATAAATTTTTGTAAGCTTGNTATAGAAAATTATATTTGGGGAAGTTTTGTTTTAATTATTTGTATTTTTTCAATTTATTTTATTGTTAAAAGAAATACAGTCTGGGGAGTGTTTGAAACTGTATTTAGACTTCGTATATTTTGATTATCTTGGTTGTATTGCGATGATAATGATGATGATGATAAATAATATTGGTAATTATGATGATGATGATGAGTATCAATTAGGTTGCACCTAATTTAATAAATAATTATATTTAATAATTTTATTTGCATAATTATTAATAATTAGGATTTTTAATTTTTGTATCATTTAACTTTGGTTGAGTCGATATTGAATTCAGAGTATTACCCTTCTCCTCAAAGTAAGTGTGCATTATTAGGGGATAAACTTATTCTTAGTTAGGGATGTTAATTCTTATTATTTATTGTAGATTTCTAGTTAATTTGTATGATTATCAGTCATGTCTTTTTACTTCATTTATATTTTTATTTTGCACTCGTTGTATGCATCATTCATTACTCGTTGTGAAGCAATTAGCTGTCTTATTGTATTGGTTCCCAAATCCCTATATTTTTTTATGAAATATTACAATTATAATATTATATTTTCTTGTATTTCATACTTATGAATTGCATGTAGATTTGTCATATTATGAGCTTGTGTAAAGTAGCATGTTGCACAGATATTTACTTGTGGAAAAAATTGTAATTATATATGATTGTATACAGTGGTATGTAGGTCAGGGAAACCTTTTTGAGTATTCACCAGCTGGTCCGACAGGCCCACAAAGTGAGTTTCTTTGAGTTAATGTTCATCTTCTCGGTTTCAAAATGTCTGATAAAACTAATTATACAAATATAAATAGAAATTGAATAATAAATAAATGTTAAGTTATATTTTGGTAAGGCTTGATCACATTCGAAACAATTACATATTTTTTTTAATATAATTAAACATATTTTGTTTACCACATTTTTATTATCTTATAATATTATATATGCACATAGTAATTATCTCTCTTTATTATTCATATTGTATGCCCCAAATTTTTATCATTAATATTTTAACAAATAGTGATTATTTATTGGGTTTGAGTTATGAAAATCACCAAATTGATTTTTTTTATATAACAAGTTTTATTCAACCACTTGCAGGATCGTCTTCATAGAAACAAACCTTATAGTTCTATATTATTGCTGGTATTACAATATTGATATTAGCTTTTTTGGATTTTGGGTGGTCATTTATTTATTATCATTTCAATTTTTTTTAGTGAGTATTGTTTTTCATTTTAGTTGTATCAGTTGGACTCTTATTTATGTCATGAAATTAATCTTTTATTTTATCTCTCTATTATTACTTGCATATAATTTTATTTTAAAAATATAAAATATGTTCACTTCATTTTATCATGTCCTACATTATCGGGGTATACCACTTTCCAGATCTAGGGTGAGACATGGTGGTATTAGTGTGTGTTTTGTATTCAACATCCATTGTCTTTGTATTGCATGTCCCTTGTCTTCTTAATATTGGGTAGGTTTATTTTGATTTCATATTTATTTCAATTATTTAGAATGACTCTAAAGAACATGTGTTGTAGCTGCTCAAACAACATAAGTTTTTGAAGCTACTATAGAGGTTGTAGTTGTCTGTAGGGGTCACCCTACACCACTAGTTGTCACGATGTTGATTCTATTCAACCCATTGAGTTTACTATAACATCGCCTCTTAATTTAACAACTTTCATATTTTTCATCATGAGTTGTAGAAGATTTGAGAAGACCCTAATTATGAAGAAGTACAAGATCATATCTTAGCATGGAGTTATGCAACTTTGTCTTTGATCTATTCCTTTTATCATGTTACTTTGGAAGAAAACATAGACCAAGAAGAAAATTGGAGATTGAATAAGAGATGATCATGAAGTACCTTCAGTTATCCTAAAACTAATGTAAGAATTTGAGGACAAAATTCTCTTTAAAATGTTGGTATGTCAAAACCAAAAATTTTTTCTCTTTCTCCACTCTCTATCACAATCCCGCTTGTTGCCTCTCGACTTTTCTCAATCGTGATTTTGCCTTCAATCCCAATAAATCGCAAAAAATATATATATTATAATTCCTTTCATCCTCTCTCGCTTGCAAGTCATGCGTTCTTTAGTGATTTCTTCCTTTCATGCTCATCACTTGCCACTGCCTTCACAATTTGGCTTTTCGTGCGCAATCTTTTGAAGGGATAACGTTTCAGCTCAACAACACAAACTTATACACTTTTTTTAAACAAATCACTCCATATACACAATCAAATAAGCAAACACACAACAAGATTGCATTGGGTTACCTCCTAATAAGCTCTTAATTTAACATTCTCAACCTGATAAAGCAAAGTTCTATTAATTTGGATGACTCGATTTAATTAATTTTTTAGTCTTTTTGCGTCACCTCATACATAAACATTGTTTATTGACTTTAAGAGTTAGATAAGTTCTTACAACATGAAATTTTACTATCCCATAAAGATTTACTTTGACTACAATGAATGAACTTGACCACCTGAGCGTTTACTCCACATATTAAATTTGAATTATGTTGGCATCACTTTTAGTGTCACAAGTGTTGGGTATCCGCTTACAAAATTCAAGACGATCTACAGTTCTTCCGTATCATTTGGTAGCTCAAGACACCCACTAGGGACCTAGCACTTGTTTGAGGGAAGGAGCTTGGGTTGGCAACAATTTAGTCTTAATAGGGAGAAACTGTCATTGGGAAGGTTCATTCAAGATGCAAGATATATTCAGTGCTTATTTAGATGTTTATAAGTCATCACACATTCGTCCAGAGCCTCCTGTGGCTACAGAAAGTCATGGAGAGCTCTCACGAGCGCCACAAGAAAGTTAGGACGACCGTTGACAATGATTTTCTTGATAAATGATCAAAAAAAAATACTCAGTTTAAAGGCCATGGGAATATATTTTACTCACATGGAGTCTCTTATAGCTTACGGATCGAGAAAATCCTATGTTCGACACTCTCGGTGAAAATCTTGGTTTCAGGGCTGGACCAGCGCCCCGCCACCAACCTCTAGCACCTAGGCACCCAAAATGCCTTCCTAGACATCCTAACATGAGCCATTGGAAGTTTAGTGTTAGTCTTTGGTGCCTGAGTGCTAGAATGAGCTCTTAGGCAACAATTTTGGGGGGCCTAGCGCCCAAAACAACAAAAAAATAACCCTTAACCTGAGAGCCCAGAAGTCTAGTACCACCTGACGACATCTTCTATCGAGAGTATTCTTGGGTATCCTTCCATGATAATATGAGCAAAACCTCTTGTATCGAGAGTGTTCTTGGGTATCCCCTAATATGTAATTAACAAAGTGGGATACGTCTCTTTGAGAGTGCTCTTGGCCCAAAATAGACAAATATATATGAATCTCTAGTTGTGGGTAGTCTGCGTGGGTATTCTTTTATGGATATTGGTCCAAGGTGCTTCTGTCTGATCTTGTATAGACATACATGTTTGATCTATCATTGTGAGGTTTGTCACACGTAGGCTATCTACGCTCTCTCTCTTGTTTGTCGTATTTGTCATATGTCCGTCTTTTTTGGTTCTTCCCTTCTCTCGATCATTCATATGATCCAAAAAAAATAATTATTCAAAAAATAGAAGTATATGACAATTAACAAGCTCATGACTCCCTCTAAAGATAAGAAGAGAAAGGTGCGAAAACAAACTAAATAGTAATACTTCTTGTCCATGTGTAAATTCCTTCATATTTAGCTTACAATCATGCTATTTCTTAATATTTTTATTCATAAGTCATGTCATTTTTATAAACCTGTAATCAAATTTTGTCTCGTTCATTCAATTGTAATAACATTTTCTCCTTAGCTTCTCTCAAATTGAAATTAAATTATTTAATTACTCATAAGGCTCTGTGTTATAGCTACAGGGAGAATTGACTATCCTGTTTATAAATCGATTGATATAGTGTGGAATCTCGAGAGATGATTTATTTGCATTCATATATGCTCATAGAGATTCATCTAAATTTAACACCCAATCTTTCATATTAGGATACACATATTTATTCGAATTTTTTTATCTACCTAATAGAATTTTTAGTTTGTCCACTAATATGTTTGCTTTAGGGCAGGAACTATCCTTTGTCTAATCTTATATTTGTTCAAAAATATTTGAACATGTTTATTAGAGAAGTGACTACTCCCATCATTTATCACTACTCTAGAAGTCCTACATATAAAAAAATTATTTATACTAAAAAAGTTCATAGCTATCCTTATAAAAAAATTATTTTGGGCCTTTCCACTAACTCATTTTCCTCCTACTCTAATGCATAGAAGTATGTCATTTATATTTTTTTTTGAATGGGGCTTATCATTAATTATATTGAAATTAAAACTCCAATGGATGATATGTGTTGGCTCTCTTTGATCACACAATATTTTTTTTGGATTATATTGCCTTACTGACATCATGATTGAGTGATCATTGCTAGAAAGATTTGACTAATTGTCACATTGGTTTCAATAAAAAACATGCCTTTCAATTAAATGGTTTCATAAATCATTAATCATGCTTATGAATGTTTCATTTAGATATATTTGAGCTTGAATCTAGCATTCATTTAGCCTCAAGCATCATGTAAAGTAAATCTAAGTCGTTATGAAGTATTTTCTAAAATTTATTGTTAGATTTGAGATCATTCAAGTTCTCATTTTAAGAATCTTATAATCAACCTGAGCATCCTGACAATACAAACCAAAGGACACTAAAAACGATTTGATCTGAGCCGAAATGTGTATTAGATGAGGATTAAATGTTCTTCAAATTTTAACATGGTTATAGTCAAATTAAACATCTCAATAAGAAAAATCTAGCGAGTTTAATATCACTTAGTTTCGTGATCACTAAAATATTTAAGGTGCATTTACTTGCATATCA
>JXCR01139207.1:62236-85734 GCA_002079205.1 Phalaenopsis hybrid cultivar
ATTTTTAAATTTATATAGGTGATAGTCAAATAAGGTAAAATGGTGGAATAAGCTTTTATTAAAAAGTTTTAGAATATTAAAATGAATAATTACTAGTTTATATTTATTAAATTTATTTTTTTTATTTAAATGTATTTTTGCTTTCAAATAATTATTTTAAGATTTAAAAAATGCTTAAAATTATTTCTATGATTGAAAGCAAATAGTTGAAAAATGAAATGATTGTTTTATGATTTACGTTGCTTCACATTTTGCATTGCACAAAAAGGAAGATAAATAGATTTAATGATTGAAAGAAATTAAATATAAGTTAAATGAAAGGTAAATTATTAAGTTTATGAAGAGTCACCCTTATGTTGGGTTGTAATCGAGCCGAATATATCATAGACTGGACTCGACTTGGTACAATTATAAGTAGTTCATGTTCAACTTGATCGTGTCGAGCTTTCAAATGTTGGTCAAGTTTAACTTGTTAAATTATTCAATATTTGAATCTGATTTGTACTTGATCTGTTTATGATAAGTGAACGAGTATTTAAACAAACTAAAAATTTGAATTAGTATCAAGATTTACATGTAAAAGTTTCAATAAATAATTTTTGCAAATTTAAATAAATAAATCATGCAAGCAAATGTATAACCTACATGATGTACTCTAGTGTCTATAATAGATATATTCTCTCAAAAATGAGATTGAGAAGAAATATGGAAACAAGAGCTATACAAAATAACTCATAAATGTAAAATCTTTCATTAATTGTAAAAACAATTGAGAAAAGTTAGATATCTAGATCAGGCATAATAGAGGAGAATGAACAAAAAGTGATGTTCATTTTCATAACTCCATCATGGTAATTTGCTATGCATCAATTTTCTTTTATTTTGAAAACAAATTTTAACTCAATTGGCAAATCAATATAACATATTAATGATATCATATTATTGCTGCCCAATAATTTTAAAATAATGCAACAAAAAAATGTTTCTAATAAATATAGTAAACAATTTAACTGATACTGATTGAATGACAAGATGACGTGCGTCATACAATCTGAGATTGAAATTCCATGTCTTTATAAAATCGCACAACCAAATCTACAACTTTTAGAGTTGCTACTCACACTTGATGAACCGACACAACACTAAAATGATATAAATATTATTGATAATCAATCTAAAAATATCATTGATACAACAACAACAACAACAACAACAAGCCTTTATCTTTCTAAGTGGGGTTGACTACATGAATCCTTGTTCTCCCTTACATCTTATTGAGTGTTATATTTTCATTTAATTCTAATAAATTAAGATAAAAAATATTATTTATTTAATAATATATTACTATTAAATTATAATTAAATAAATAATAGCTAATTTATTTATTATTTATTCATCATATATAATATGAGCTATCACCAAGTTTAATATCAAATATTTAACAAGTCTTTGTTCAAGAACAAATGAATTTATTCATGAATATAATTAAACAAGCTCGACTATGTTTACCCTTAGTTCATTTAAGCTTCGAAGTTATAAAAAATGTTCAAGCTAGTTTATTTACAAATTTATGGTACAATATGAATATAAAAACAAGTTTTTATTTTGTACCATATTAGGAGCACTGTCAAAACCTTTTTTATGGTACGGAATTAAAATTGTTGTATCCTTGTAGCATAGAATAAAAAAAGTTTTGACGGNGAGCTTGAGCGAGCTCATGCTTGTCTTGTGTTCGACTTGCTCGAAATTGTTCATTTTCGAAATCGGCTGGTGTTCGAAATTGGCTCATGTTCGGCTCGATTTAAATATTCTTACTCACGTTCCGCTTGATTTAAATATTCTTGCTCACGTTCGGCTCGTATTTGACTCGAAATTGACTCGTTAAAATTAATTGGAAAAAATGAATACAGAGTGTTGGATTCGAACTTAGAGTAAATCTATGTAAAAGAAGACACATAACTATATTACCACACGAGCTGTTATGAATTAAACTTAGATATAAATATATATAATATATTNTCTGCAATAACTAGTCCTAGTATTTTTTATTTTACAATTCTTAATCTTAAAATCTAAAACTAATAAACAATGTTAGGTATTTAAATTTTCCCTTGAAATGACCTTACAATCTTTACAATCGCGACGATCTCTTCTTCTCATAAGAAAATAATCAATTTGTGTTNCCATACATGCATAGTTCTAAGCTAAACTTACTGACTATAGATTATATCTCTAAAGTTTAAATTTATTTAATCTATGACACAGGTGAAAATTGATCAGAAATGAANCGCCGAAACGAGTCGATCATGAGTTTCTTAATTGATGAGTATTTTTTCGAGCCAAGACGAGCTAAACACAAACGAACATATCTTTATTCATGTTCGGCTCGTTTATATATCGAGCACTAAAAAAATGTTTATGTTTGCTTGTTCACTTAGCAAACAAATCAAACACGAGTTTCTTATTGAACAAAACAAGAGCTATTCGTTAACAAATAGCCATTTTGACAGCCTAAAATGGGGAGAAAATATTGCGTCCGATGTTAGGACGCAGACAACATCCGGACAACAGATGTGATACACCGACGGGCGAGAAATTTTTTTCTTTTTTTCTCTTTATTTGCTTCGGTAAATCACGTTTGTTGTCCGAACATTACTTGCATCTGGACAACAGACAGACGTCTGGACTCTAGACACAAACTCCAAATTTAATATTTATTGCTAATTAAGTGTTATGCATGTAATTTTCCCTTCAAACTATTATTTTATTAAAAAAATTTATTGAAGCAACTTAAATGAAAAAGACAAACAAGCCCATCGTCGACAGTGAAAAGAAAATGAGCTGATGTTGCACCACTGAAATAGACCTTAGTGGCATAAATTGTAATTATTTATTCACCGGGGCCCATTTTGTGGCACAAAGCCCGACATACACAGTATCTACCTATAAAAGGGGCCCACTGATGGGATCCTTCCTTGATTGTGATCGTTCGATAACCTTATTATTTTTTTATTTCCAAATATATTCTGAAACTAATTTTATTTCTCTCTCTCTCTCTCTCTCTCTCTCTCTCTCCAGCTCTGGTTTTTGTTCTGCTGCTCGCCATGTGATTCCTCGCCTGTCACGTTGCCGGCCACTCAATCATCGCAATCCGAACCCTAACCCAACGGGCCTAAGCCTTGGCTGCAGCATCAAGTTCATAATCCTTGTTTTTCTGGAGTGGCGAATCTGGATACTTGGCCTCGTTTCGTGTTCCGACCCAACCATTGAGGTATGGAATCGTTGCTGCTTCTTCGTTTCTAGTTTCGAGAATGCGTGTTTTGCGATTGTTGTTTGTTGGGGAGGAGATCTTGGTACTGCGCATTTCTATCTTTTATTGCTTGTTTGCGCCGGTTTTTCAAATACGAGANAGGGGCCCACTGATGGGATCCTTCCTTGATTGTGATCGTTCGATAACCTTATTATTTTTTTATTTCCAAATATATTCTGAAACTAATTTTATTTCTCTCTCTCTCTCTCTCTCTCTCTCTCTCTCCAGCTCTGGTTTTTGTTCTGCTGCTCGCCATGTGATTCCTCGCCTGTCACGTTGCCGGCCACTCAATCATCGCAATCCGAACCCTAACCCAACGGGCCTAAGCCTTGGCTGCAGCATCAAGTTCATAATCCTTGTTTTTCTGGAGTGGCGAATCTGGATACTTGGCCTCGTTTCGTGTTCCGACCCAACCATTGAGGTATGGAATCGTTGCTGCTTCTTCGTTTCTAGTTTCGAGAATGCGTGTTTTGCGATTGTTGTTTGTTGGGGAGGAGATCTTGGTACTGCGCATTTCTATCTTTTATTGCTTGTTTGCGCCGGTTTTTCAAATACGAGATTTGCATGCGTCGTTTTTCTTGATTGGGTTTTTTGAGATATTGTTTGTAAATGCTGAATGTTTGGAGGTTTTGGCTATGGAATATTGGTTATGATGTAATATTCAAAGCCGATCTATTTTGAGTTTGGTTATATTTGGTTGTTCATGGTCTGGTTGGTTTGTGCTGATCGAGTTACTAGATCAGCGATCTGTTCTTGGCTATTTAGTTTTTGGATGGAAGATCTGCTTCTCTTTGTTGCCGCCTTATGTGTTTTTGTCTGGTTGAAACCATAATAGGGGAATCTTTAGAGCAGGTTCTCGTGAGCTGCTGTAGAAGATGATAGAATCTGAATGGGTGCAAGATCTATTGTGTCGATAGGTTAGAACTTTGAACTTCTAACAATTTCACCGAAAAGAGTAAATGCAGTATTTTATTTCGAGCTAATGAAGAAGAAACGATGGGCACTTTTCACAGAAGCCGTGGATCCTAGAGAGCTCGTGTTTCTACGGTTCCTTTTGGCTCAAGCTATCACAGATAGAGTGTTTGATCCGAAGATGTTCTCTCACTATCTAGTTTATTTCAGCTTGTCTGCTTTGTATTGCTTATAAGCACACACCAGACACAGTAAAAAATTTTAGACTATGGTGATTATTGTAATATTTCTTTTTAGTCTTTGTGCAGGGATCGGAGTTTGTGCAGTTGGATTAATATTGTTGAATTCGAATCTGCCCCGTGAATGACATCCAAGGAACATGTTAGGTATGACTCATATACCATATAAGAGACAAATGCTGGAATAAAACGGAGCGGAATAATTTGTCCAACTCGGGGGAGTTTCGTTATGTGGGTTGGGGGTGTGAGAGAAACGCCCCGCAGTATGGTATATGGGTAATTTGAGAATTACATAATGTACTACAGAGTTATATATAAGCCTGTTTGTAACCCTAGACTATTCTATGTTATATCTCATATTCTGTACTCTTTTCTAAAATTGAAAGGAAGCCGTCGTTCTACTCTCGAGGATGTAGGCATCTTTGCCGAGCCTCGTTAAATCTTTATGTATTCTTCTAGATTTGTGCCGATTTCTTTTTTTTTTTTGTCCTAATTTCTCAATAGGATCGAACTTAAAATGAGAGAGAAAAGAGAGAGAGAGTTCACAATAAGAATTTGATTTCGTAAAAGTAACTGATTAACTCTTTACTGTAGAAATGTCTCCTTGTCTACAGGCAAGGGGGCATAAAGTGAAATTTGCATGGTTGCCCTACTTTACGAGGTTGTTACATGATATTTTAGGCATATATAAATCAAAGGAGGGTTTGGCTATTTGTTTAATCGGCGAGAACTTGTAATCCTTGGGTCGACCAAGTGCATTCGGTCCACTCTGTCAAGCTGGGGCAATCGGTCGACCCTAGTAGTCCTCTGGCCGTTTGGACTTTCTTTTGTAGGCCGGCTTCATTCGGTCTGCTTGAGTCAGTCGATCGGTTGTCTCAGTCTAATTATTAACCGTTTAACCTTGGATGAGAAACTCATGTTGTTGGGGTAAAACAAGGTCGTCAGATAGAGGGTGAACCACCGTAATCCGATAGGTAACATACCCTTTTGACAAAAGATATGTCTAAAAGGCTTGATGAATGTTCAATAATGAGATCCTTGGGCCTTTGGAAGTCCCGGAGGCTCCTGCGAGTGGTTTGGTGATATTTAGACGAGTTGAACTAGTTCCTTTCCCCGACTATATAGGTTACGATTTTTTACTAGGATGTCCTTCGTTCGGTCAGTTCAAATCCTGTAATGAGAGAACTTTTGCTGGTCAATGAGATCTTTTGGCCTTCTGTTAATGCGACTCTTGCTTCTTTTGATGAGCCATCATTAACCGTAATTTTGTCTTGTATTCTGTTGAATCTTCGAGATTCGTACTGATGCATTTTTGACTTACGGGCATGATGATCCTCTAATACTAAGAAAAGACGGTCATTATTATTAGTCCAGCCATATTCGCCAATGAGAAGTATTACACAATAGTGCATAGCGAGAGACATGCACTATTTTTAAAATTGCACAAAACATAAAAAGATCTTGAAAAGATTTTTGTTCTCTTTGCTAATGAGTGTAAGAGTATAGCTTAAAATAAAATGATGGCTTAGCAATTTGATTAGTA
The DNA here is from genome assembly GCA_002079205.1 of Phalaenopsis hybrid cultivar. NCBI lineage: Eukaryota > Viridiplantae > Streptophyta > Magnoliopsida > Asparagales > Orchidaceae > Phalaenopsis > Phalaenopsis hybrid cultivar. The sequence continues at coordinate 68,241 of JXCR01139207.1, forward strand.
TAAACAATATTAATCAAACAAATTTAAATCAATGATATAGTATCACAATATTGTTAGCAATCTGCTAAGTTAGATTAAACAAATTGAACATTAAATGAACATCAAAGTAAAGCATAATTGAGGGAAAAAATGTATGAAAATATCTTGAATGAAAGAGCATATGAAATTATTTGATAGGAAAGGGTGTGCTAAGGCAGTGTTGCGAGGCCATGCTAGACATCATCAAGAGCAAGGAAAATAATTTAATCATATTTTGATGCTTTATTGTTTTTCTTTTTCTGTGTGATTTGAAATATTTCATTCTCTATGAAGTTCCACACTCACTACTTTTGGATGCCAGAGACTTATGATTTGGAATCAAATTATTGACTTTAACTTGCAACTTTTGGATGGGACACAAGTTCTTGGGTTGCATGTGTTTTACAGATTTCCTGGATGATGATAATTTTTTATTCTTTTGATGATAACCATGCTTTTTCAAATTGATGATAACAATTGCCATTTTGGGATCAATGGATTGCGCCTTCTTCTTAGTCACAATAGATTACTATTGTTTTCACTGGTTGCATTTTTGCGAGAGGTTGAAAAGTTGAGAACCAAGATCTTTCTAAAAGCATGGATGGCTGTATGTGGTTTGATGATATGAACTTTAATATATTTAATATCTTTAAAGAAAGAAAATAAAGATAAATAAGTTTAAAATAAATTAATAAACCAAAAAAACAATAAAAGTTTATAATTAAAACAGGATGCACAATATGTACCATGCGTATAGTGCACACATTGTGTACATTGCATGTACAATTTTTCTTCTTTGTGATTTGGTATGCAAATAATGTAGGAGGTGCATTGTATTATGCTAGGTCTATGGCAGACCGATTTTGTGCCATTGCAATATTTTGCTTAGCTTTTAAATTAGTATAATTGTATCAAATATTATCTACATTGGGGTTTCAATCAAGACAGAAAAAAATCCCGCTTTTCATATAGGAATGGAGATAATCATGTAGCTTATGGGTGAGGGTTAGGTGATGGCCTCTAGAGGTGATGCAACCTATTAAATATGTTACAATCCTCTATAATTCTTATTTGTGAGAAAAAAAGTACTTTGGAGAGTCAAAGGGGTGCTTGGTCCATGCAATTATAACTATCTTATCCTTTAAGCGGCAAAAGTCGATCTACATTGTGAACCGCGATTAATTTTAGCTCTAGAGTTATGAGCTAATTATTAGGGTGTGCCATGTGTGGGCCTTATCACCTTGAACGTTAGCCAATTGAGTTTGATTACATCAAACTACCACTACGCAGTTGAACCTTTCTTTTAACCTTGAATTCGAAAATCCTTGATTGTGTATTATAAGATAATCAACACTAATGTTCTTTTTATTCAATGATCCATATGGCATTATTGTGTTTGGTGGTGCCTTATGACCTCATTTATGATTTTAGGTGTAAAATGTACCGTCACTTGACTTTAATTGCTTTAACAACAATGAATCCATTCCATTGTATAAGTTGGCCTCCTTATGTGCCATAGTTTGGTCAAATGAATATATAAACATACAACTGCTCCTAGATGGCTATTGTAATTTCAGTTGTCAGTTTACTTCTCTTGTTCCATGTGCAATGACCTTCCTTTCATCCCTACTACCTTTACACAATTGATTTGTAATGTTTTGCTTGACTCCTCAAGCAGCGATGAAAGAGAATTTAAGGTAGCCTTGTTGTCATCTTCTTTCTCCCCTCAAGCAGCGATGAAAGAGAATTTAAGGTAGCCTTGTTGTCATCTTCTTTCTCCCCTTCACCAATATTGTTGGATCTATAATAATATGTTATGAGTGGTTCTTCCATACATGATTTAGGATTATTATATGCAAATGGTAAATACAAAGGGCCACGATTGTCTATCTTTTACCGTGTCTTGTGACATGCTATGACTATTTTTCTATAGTGTAAATCTTAAACATGCATTGTGGCTTATCAATGCTCCCTTAATCAATTGGTTCATGGCACTTCATGCACTCTCCCCATACTCACCATTTGTTGTATTGGCATTTTTATGCTCACAATCATCATTAGTCATCTTTAGCATTCTGTTTAGAGCCTTCATGGCTCATCCTCCATTACATGATATAATCTATGCCCACCTATTATGGATTGCCCATGTACACTGAACGTAGGGCTGCAGTGGTCGCTCTAAACTAGATCTCGCTCTCATGCCCTATGTTTAGAGCTGAAGATTCATGGAGAGAACGTGAACTCTTACTTAGGATCCTCCCTCTCGACCTTATCAAGTGTAGCACACTTTAGTTTCATTATGCTAACTTGATTCTAACTACNTATCTAGATCAGGCATAATAGAGGAGAATGAACAAAAAGTGATGTTCATTTTCATAACTCCATCATGGTAATTTGCTATGCATCAATTTTCTTTTATTTTGAAAACAAATTTTAACTCAATTGGCAAATCAATATAACATATTAATGATATCATATTATTGCTGCCCAATAATTTTAAAATAATGCAACAAAAAAATGTTTCTAATAAATATAGTAAACAATTTAACTGATACTGATTGAATGACAAGATGACGTGCGTCATACAATCTGAGATTGAAATTCCATGTCTTTATAAAATCGCACAACCAAATCTACAACTTTTAGAGTTGCTACTCACACTTGATGAACCGACACAACACTAAAATGATATAAATATTATTGATAATCAATCTAAAAATATCATTGATACAACAACAACAACAACAACAACAAGCCTTTATCTTTCTAAGTGGGGTTGACTACATGAATCCTTGTTCTCCCTTACATCTTATTGAGTGTTATATTTTCATTTAATTCTAATAAATTAAGATAAAAAATATTATTTANGCGAACAAAGAGATGTTCGTGTTAGGCTCATTTATAATTCGAGCTTAAAAAAATTGTTCGTGTTCGACTCGTTTACTTAACGAATGAGCCAAACACAAGCTATTTAGTGGGCCGAATATGAGCTTTTTTGACAACCCTATTAACAATTGGACGCTTCTATTTCAAAACTGATTGTTTGGAGACTTTTCCTAACCTTTCTTGGCCTTCAGTTCTTCGAAAATGAGAGGAAGAGAGGGTATTATGGGGGCGTCCTGCTCTTATAGCTAATGAAAAAAAGGAAGAGAAATAAAGAAATGGCGAGGAGTGCTCAGTTTTAAGATCACAAAACTTGAAATATAGTTTTATTACATTAGAAGAAGGTTCATATTTATGATACAAAAGTGAAGTTCATAACTACTTAAATGAACCGTGGAGAGGATATCTCCTTATAATTCAAAAGTTTAAATTAGCTTGTCTGAATCAAGAAAGGAATGTATCCTTAAAATTAAGAAGTCTTGCTAGCATTTCTAAACTATAGAAAACTACTGACCAAGTGTAATGATTAATTAATTTATTTGCTTTAATTTTGACTTGGATTAGAACATCAAAGCCAAGCTAAGTTTTAATATAAAATAAGTTAAACAAACCCAAATGGACCCACACTTGATCCTAATCCTCTGCCCCATTGGGAGGGATAATGACTATTTTCTTCAGTTTCATTCACTTCGAAGAATAGGAATAGATGTATGAAGACTCCGACTCTTTTTGAATAATGTTTTGCCTAACTCATAGTCTTTCCATTTTTGGTGACCTAGAATGTCACTCTAATCTTCATTGCATCAATGTTGTTTTCATATCCACAATACAATCGTCTTATGGTGGGCCTTCATGGATAATGTTGAGATGCCCAATTTCGAGGATCACATTCTTGTGTTTCTCTTTATCATCTATTAGTGATGTTTCAAATAGCTTCAGATTCTCTGCTTATATATTATAATAAATCTTCATATAGGATTGCAGATCTAATTGGAAAGCTTTTTTTATTTTTTTTAATAGATTTTTGATTGAACCATATTGAATGAACTTTTGAGCTTTTGTCGTTCACCTTTTGGTATACTATTTACTTAGTGCAACCAAACTATATTATTTTCCTAAAGAGTGTGCTTACGAGATGTATTTCCTGTAATAACTGTGCTAANCATGGGCTTGGAGGTGAGTCACGTGTGTGTTGAGCGCGAAGGAGAAGGGGAAGAGAACCACATGTGTCCTATGTGAAGGAGAAGACAAAGACAAGTCGAGCAGCTCTTTGTGCTGGTGAACCTTTGTGTACGAAGGAAGAGGAGAAGGAGAGGTGCGCGGGCAGGAAGACTCGTGTGTTGGAGCTATCGAATCGATACAAGTTACCCGGAAGAGGGCATTTTGTGNTAAAAAAAAGAATTTTGATAGGACGGTTTGAGCAACCGTCTTGACGGTTTAATTTTTAGGAGACAATTAAACCAGTCTTGTTTGAATTGGTGAAGGGAGGAAGAAACCTAGAAATTGGAGAGCGAGAAGGAAGAATAACAAGAGTTTCTAAATCTAGAAGGGAAGATGACATCGATTGCATGCACGGGTGGGTTTGACGTCGTGTGCGGGTCTTGGGCTGTCGAAATCAAACGTGTGTGCGAGTAGAGAGAACTTGTTGAGCGTGCTATGGGTTTGGAGGTGAGTCACGCGTGTGTTGAGCGCGAAGGAGAAGGGAAAGAGAACCACACGTGTCCTATGTGAAGACAAAGACAAGTCGAGCAGCTCTTTGTGCTGGTGAACCTCTGTGTACGAAGGAAGAGGAGAAGGAGAGATGCGCGGGCAGGAAGACTCGTGTGTTGGAGCTATCGAATCGATACAAGTTACCCGGAAGAGGGCATTTTGTGCGGGAAGAGGGCTTTGTGTACGAGGAAGCCAAGCCGAGCATTTGTAAGGTTAGGGTTTGTTTTTGTAAATGGATTATTATTATTATTATTTTAATAAATTATATTTTAATTAATTTTAAATTAATAAACAAATTTTTAATTCAAAATTTGTCCATTATTAATAATTTATTGTATTTATTAATGATAAATATTCGGGAACAGGNTATGGGCTTGGAGGTGAGTCACGTGTGTGTTGAGCGCGAAGGAGAAGGGAAGAGAACCACATGTGTCCTATGTGAAGGAGAAGACAAAGACAAGTCGAGCAGCTCTTTGTGCTGGTGAACCTTTGTGTACGAAGGAAGAGGAGAAGGAGAGATGCACGGGCAGGAAGACTCGTGTGTTGGACCTATCAAATCGAGATAAGTTACCAGGAAGAGGCTTTGTGTATGAGGAAGCCAAACTGAGCATTTGTAAGGTTAGGGTTTGTTTTTGTAAATGGATTATTATTTTAATAAATTATATTTTAATTAATATGAAATTAATAAACAATTTTTAATTCAAAATTTGTCCATTATTAATAATTTATTGTATTTATTAATGATAAATATTCGGGAACAGGAGATGTTTTGCTCCGTATAACTCGAAGATTGGAATTGTTGATTTTAATAGAAGTAGAAATAAAGCAAAGGTATGGCCAGGGTTTTACTAATTTTTTTCAGAATAATTAGTAGGTTAAATGTTAATANGCCGTATAACTCGAAGATTGGAATTGTTGATTTTAATAGAAGGAGAAATAAAGCAAAGGTATGGCCAGGGTTTTACTAATTTTTTTCAGAATAATTAGTAGGTTAAATGTTAATATTAGGTTTTATTAAATTGGGGATTTGAAAAACTTCTAATTCAGAGGATTTTTGAGTTTGAATTTAATCTTATGGAAAGCTGATGATAACAAAGAAGGACATAAAGGCTTACATTTTCATTTGTATACGTTGTTTTTAGTTAAAAATTATTAAGTAGATATTACTTTNTGTTTTATTAAATTGGGGATTTGAAAAACTTCTAATTTAGAGGATTTTTGAGTTTGAATTTAAACTTGTGGAGAGCTGATGATAACAAAGGAGGACATAAAGGCTTACATTTTCATTTGTATACGTTGTTTTTAGTTAAAAATTATTAAGTAGATATTACTTTTCATGAGTTGGAAATTGTGATTAAATTTGGAAGAACATTTGATTGAAAAAGTGATTGGGGGAAAAACATTTAAATTAATTAGTTATATTTTAGTCAGTCAGTTTAAAAAAAAGATTCTTATGTATATATATATTTTTAAATTTATATAGGTGATAGTCAAATAAGGTAAAATGGTGGAATAAGCTTTTATTAAAAAGTTTTAGNAATCCTTATGTATATATCCATTTTTAAATTTATATAGGTGATAGTCAAATAAGGTAAAATGGTGGAATAAGCTTTTATTAAAAAGTTTTAGAATATTAAAATGAATAATTACTAGTGTATATGTATTAAATTTATTTTTTTTATTTAAATGTATTTTTGCTTTCAAATAATTATTTTAGGATTTAAAAAATGCTTAAAATTATTTCTATGATTGAAAGCAAATAGTTGAAAAATGAAATGATTGTTTTATGATTTACGTTGCTTCACATTTTGCATTGCACAAAAAGGAAGATAAATAGATTTAATGATTGAAAGAAATTAAATATAAGTTAAATGAAAGGTAAATTATTAAGTTTATGAAGAGTCACCCTTATGTTGGGTTGTAATCGAGCCGAATATATCATAGACTGGACTCGACTTGGTACAATTATAAGTAGTTCATGTTCAACTTGATCGTGTCGAGCTTTCAAATGTTGGTCAAGTTTAACTTGTTAAATTATTCAATATTTGAATCTGATTTGTACTTGATCTGTTTATGATAAGTGAACGAGTATTTAAACAAACTAAAAATTTGAATTAGTATCAAGATTTACATGTAAAAGNTACCCTTATGTTGGGTTGTAATCGAGCCGAATATATCATAGATTGGACTCGACTTGGTACAATTATAAGTAGTTCATGTTCAACTTGATCGTGCTGAGCTTTGAAATGTTGGTCAAGTTTAACTTGTTAAATTATTCAATACTTGAATCTGATTTGTACTTGATTTGTTTATGATAAGTGAACGAGTATTTAAACAAACTAAAAATTTGAATTAGTATCAAGATTTACATGTAAAAGTTTCAATAAATAATTTTTGCAAATTTAAATAAATAAATCATGCAAGCAAATGTATAACCTACATGATGTACTCTAGTGTCTATAATAGATATATTCTCTCAAAAATGAGATTGAGAAGAAATATGGAAACAAGAGCTATACAAAATAACTCATAAATGTAAAATCTTTCATTAATTGTAAAAACAATTGAGAAAAGTTAGAAATCTAGATAAGGCATAATAGAGGAGAACGAACAAAAAGTGATGTTCATTTTCATAACTCCATCATGGTAATTTGCAATGCATAAATTTTCTTTTATTTTGAAAACAAATTTTAACTCAATTGGCAAATCAATATAACATATTAATGATATCATATTATTGCTGCCCAATAATTTTAAAATAATGCAACAAAAAAATGTTTCTAATAAATATAGTAAACAATTTAACTGATATTGATTGAATGACAAAGATGATGTGTGTCATACAATCTGAGACTGAAATTCCATGTCTTTATAAAATCGCACAACCAAATCTACAACTTTTAGATCTGCTACTCACACTTGATGAACCGAAACAACACTAAAATGATATAAATATTATTGATAATCAATCTAAAAATATCATTGATACAACAACAACAATAACAAAAACAAGCCTTTATCTTTACATGAATCATTTTTCTCCCTTACATCTTATTGAGTGTTATATTTTCATTTAATTCTAATAAATTAAGATAAAAAATATTATTTATTTAATAATATATTACTATTAAATTATAATTAAATAAATAATAGCTAATTTATTTATTATTTATTCATCATATATAATATGAGCTATCACCAAGTTTAATATCAAATATTTAACAAATCATTGTTCAAGAACAAATGAATTTATTCATGAATATAATCAAACAAGCTCGACTATGTTTACCCTTAGTTCATTTAAGCTTCGAAGTTTTAAAAAATGTTCAAGCTAGTTTATTTACAAATTTATAGTACAATATGAATATAAAAACAAGTTTTTATTTTGTACCATATTAGGAGCACTGCCAAAACCTTTTTTATGGTACGGAATTAAAATTGTTGTATCCTTGTAGCATAGAATAAAAAAAGTTTTGACGGCACTCTTCTTATGACTTTAAAAGAAGAGAAAATGAATCTAATTATTAAAAAGATGAAAATGAAATTGATGAAGATGAGTTAATAAAAGTTTTATAAAAAAAATATGAAGTTTATTTTATGGATTGATCATCTTATTACTTTGAGCAATGACATTGAATATTTACATAAAAAATTAATGTATTATAGAGTGATAATTATTCATTAAGTTGTTTTAAAATTAACTTATTATCTAACTATTTTTTTAAGGAAAAGCTTTCTTAGATTGATATGACTGATAAGAGGAGTTTTTTTTACATGATGAGAAAAATTATTGGCGATAGGTAACAAGTTGCTAAATTTTATATTTGGGTTATATTTTTTTTATCACTTTTATCGCATTACTTGTTTTACTGTATCAAATTGGAGGGTCTTATGTATTTTCTTTTATGATGTGTAACTATGTTTTGTGAATTAGTGACTCTTTTATAGTTGATTGTGGTGGACTAATGTTATTATTTATAAATGTTTGCTTTCACCGCCCGATTGTCTAATCTCACTTTAATTAACTCCAAGCTCTCGAGTTGAGTCGTGTCATTTCCCGTGACTTATTTAGGCTTCCTCCAACATCATTGTTTTGTGAGTTAGTGGCTCTTTTATATTGAGTGTTGTGGACTAATATTATTATTTATAAATTTTTGCTTTCACCGTCCGATCGTTTGTTCCTACTTTAATTAAATCCAAGCTCCGGAGTTGAGTCGAGTCATTTCCCGTGACTTCTTTAGGCTTCNTGAGTTGAGTCGTGTCATTTCCCGTGATTTATTTAGGCTTCCTCCAACATCATTGTTTTGTGAGTTAGTGGCTCTTTTATACTGAGTGTTGTGGACTAATATTATTATTTATAAATTTTGCTTTCACCGTCCGATCTTTTGTTCCTACTTTAATTAAATCCAAGCTCCGGAGTTGAGTCGAGTCATTTCCCGTGACTTCTTTAGGCTTCCTCCCACATCTTAGTGGATCTGTAAATTCCTTCTGGGAAAGTTGAAACTCTTTTCCTCTTCTTCATTGTCATGCAACTAGGTGCCTGCCAAAAACTCCTTGTCAAAAGGGCCTTATGAAGTTAGCCCAAGCACAACTCAACATGTGCATTGGTAATGGCCCACAAAAGAAGCAGTTGCAAACTTTATTAAAAGTTTTTATGTCTTTTGATGCCACAAATTGTAATGGCTCACTGTCACGACATGCAGACCACTATCCAATGCAGCTCTTATGTTTGCCCATTTTTCTTTTGATGAAAAGCAATGCTTTGCTTCAGCTTGGTTTCTATTAAGCCCCAAAAGTTCTTCTAGAATTGACCAAGAAATCTGTTGTCCCTATCAAAAATAATAGATGAAGGGAACCTAACGTGATTACAGACATGCAGGAAAACAACTTTGCAGCCTCCTTTTATGACAAACTCTTTTGGCATGTAATTNTAAACTTTATTAAAAGCTTTTATGTCTTTTGATGCCACAAATTGTAATGGCTCACTGTCACGAAATGCAGACCACTATCCAATGCAGCTCTTATGTTTGCCCATTTTTCTTTTGATGAAAAGCAATGCTTTGCTTCAGCTTGGTTTCTATCAAGCCCCAAAAGTTCTTCTAGAATTGACCAAGAAATCTGTTGTCCCTATAAAAAATAATAGATGAAGGGAACCAAACGTGATTACAGACATGCAGGAAAACAACTTTGCAGCCTCCTTTTATGACAAACTCTTTTGGCATGTAATTTGGCTACCATTATGTTTAAACATTCACTATAATGAACATGTATTAAATCCTTATCTTATTTTTAGTAATTTTCTCAAGAAGCCAATTGAAATGAACACATATAATTGAATGGTTACTGTCAAGTCGACTTGAAAGATATGATGTTCTGCTGAGTAGACATCCCTTCAAAAACTCTTGCACAACCAAGTGTATTTTTGGCTAGTTGATGTAGCACATTCGATTTTGAACCCTTTTCGTGTTAAATTGCCTCATTACTCTGAGTATGTGCCTATCATAGCCAAGTCAAAAGATATACATTTTTGGACTCACAATTGATCTTCATGATATAGAGACTACCTTACAGCTATATGTTTAATTTTTGATATAAAGACTACTTTACAGCTATATCTTTATTTTCTAGCTGGAGCTTTGACAAAGCCTTTAAAGTGGAATGAATGCATTATATTGAGAGATATAGATAAAACTTTCATAGGTTTAATGGAAGAAAAATGATTTTTTAAAATATTTTTAAAGATTTTTCTTGAATAATTTGGGGAACTGAACAATGTTTATTTTATTTTGAGATTGTGCTGCTTAAGAGTTCTCATTTGACTAATTACACCTCATTTTTTTCTAAGATTACTTGAACAAATCATGATTAACATTAATTTCAATGTTTGATTTTCAAGGATTTGATTTAGGAATTTAATTGGAGATTTACTTACCTTGATAAAAAACATCTATAGTCAAAAGGAGGAAATTCTAGGACAACTAAACCCTAATTGTTAAGGATGCTTAAGATAGGACTATTAATGCCTTGGGAAGATTTTAAATGCCCAAGTTGATCCAATTTTTATAATGTGGGGCTTATGCTTNATAATTCCAATGTTAGTAATTATTGCAATAAAATTATAATAATAGAAAAAAATTATTTGAGAAATAAGAAGAAAGTAATTGAGATTAGAAAGAGAGAGTTTCTAATTTTTTATTAAAACCTTGCACTATGCATTAAATTTGGTTTGTTATGTCATATAACCTTTCGGGTGGGTTNTTAATTCCAATTTTAGTAATTATTTTAATAAAATTATAATAATAGAAAAAAATTAATTGAGAAATAAGAAGAAAGTAATTGAGATTAGAAAGAGAGTTTATAATTTTTTATTAAAACCTTGCACTATGCATTAAATTTGGTTTGTTATGTCATATAACCTTTCGGGTGGGTTGGTGAGCTTCGAGCACAAGACCTTTCGATGCGGGACTAAATTCCCGACCATAGAGCCACCATCTAATCTGCATTATGTCATATAACTTTGGCTTACTAGTTTGCATGACTCAATTACACTCCTAAGAATGCATCCTATGATTTTTTTTTTGCAATTTTTTTGGAAATTTTAATTAAAATTTTGATGTTATTTATAACTTCCAAATTATATTAATTATAGGCAAAATAATGCAAGGTGCTATAATTTTTTAAGAATATATAAGTTCCATAAAAAAATTACTTTTTATATGTTTACAAAAAATTCCTAAAAATTTTAGATAAAAGAACCTTACAAAATTAGATATAGATTTTTTTGAAGAAAAAAAATATAAATTCATTTATTCAAAGNATATGATTTTTTTTTTGCAATTTTTTGGAAATTTTAATTAAAATTTTTATGTTATTTATAACTTCCAAATTATATTAATTATAGGCAAAATAATGCAAGGTGTTATAATTTTTTAAGAATATATAAGTTCCATTAAAAAATTACTTTTTATATGTTTACAAAAAATTCCCAAAAATTTAAGATAAAAGAACCTTACAAAATTAGATATAGATTTTTTTGAAGAAAAAAATATAAATTCATTTATTCAAAGAAAGTTAACGTTTCTAGAACTTATGCAATTTTATTTATGCTTTTTATTTTCTTGAATTTGTTATGAATTTCTTGTGGAAATAATTTATCTATCAAGTGAAGAGATCTTAGCCATAAATCCAATTGTTTAAAATCTGCAAGCNTGCCATAAATCCAATTGTTTAAAATCTGCAAGCTATGATTGCTTATGGTTCGGCCAACAAATCGATGAAATGAATGCGATCCCAATTGTTGAATGTTTGATTGGGTGGTTTGGACGAGTCATATGCCATAGAGTTTTGAAAAACTAAGAAAAAATGATTTTGAGTGTTTCCCTTGATCTTCTTTGGTGAGATCTTGGCCTTAAGTTTCAAATTGAATTCATCTAACAACTCTGAAATCATCTTCCACTTTTAGTGTGGATTTTGTACTCCCAAGAAGAGTTTTAAGAAAATTTTAAGGCCATTTTGGGCCTTTTTTAGTTAATTAAAAGCCTAATATTATNGCCCAAGAAGAGTTTTAAGAAAATTTTAAGGCCATTTTGGGCCTTTTTTAGTTAAATAAAAGCCTAATATTATTTGTTACAGGAGTTCTATCGCCCCTTCTAATTAAAATGCAAGATCATGCCCTATGTGTACTCAAAACAAGTAGTGAAGGATTANTAATGCAAGATTATGCCCTATGTGTACTCAAAACAAGTAGTGAAGGATTAGGGGTTGGAATATGATATTCATTAGGTTAGTTGGATAGATGGGCCACTTTGAAAAAAGAAAAAAAAAGGTATGTGGTTGCGTTCAATGTTAANTTTGAAAAAAGAAAAAAAAAGGTATGTGGTTGCGATCAATGTTAAAGTTAAAGCTATGCTCAATACTTGACTATTCTCATGTTCGGTTCCAATTATCTGTACAACTATTCTTTTTCTTTTGCAAGTTTCGAGATTCGCAAATTGCTAATCATGTCTACTCCAACGAGCTCTAACCATGATTTTCATGCTTCTCCGAAGAAAAGTCACTCTTCTCGTTATTGCCTTCTCTAACAAGTCCCCCACTGTGATTTTCTCCAACACAATACAAGCTCCCTTTATGACTTCTCCTTGAGTTGCGCTCTTTAGCCTGGTAACAAAATAGACAAGCAGAGCTTAAGCTTATTCTATGGGCATGAATTGAGCTTGAGCTTGATTTTGAGCTAATTTTTGACAAACAAGCCGAGATTAAGTTTGTTCGTCGTGACATGAGCTCGACTCGACTTCTTGACACTTCTATTTGACCTTGATCCCAATTGCCACATTAAATTCGCAGAAACAGACCACAAATCACTTAAACTATGTGAATGAATTGCTAATAATATTCTTGACTCGTTGCAACACATACCTCCCACTTGTTCGCCAGTCTGCTCCGCCATCTCTGTTNCAAAATGATGAAATGAATGCGGTACCAATTGTTGAATGTTTGATTGGGTGGTTTAGACGAGTCATATGCCATAGAGTTTTGAAAAACTAAGAAAATATAATTTTGAGTGTTTCCCTTTATCTTCTTTGGTGAGATCTTGGCCTTAAGTTTCAAATTGAATTCATCTAACAACTCTGAAATCATCTTCCACTTTTAGTGTGGATTTTGTACGCCCAAGAAGAGTTTTAAGAAAATTTTAAGGCCATTTTGGGCCTTTTTTAGTTAAATAAAAGCCTAATATTATTTGTTACAGGAGTTCTATCGCCCCTTCTAATTAAAATGCAAGATCATGCCCTATGTGTACTCAAAACAAGTAGTGAAGGATTAGGGGTTGGAATATGATATTAATTAGGTTAGTTGGATAGATGGGCCTTTGAAAAAAGAAAAAAAAAGGTATGTGGTTGCGATCAATGTTAAAGTTAAAGCTATGCTCAATACTTGACTATTCTCATGTTCGGTTCCAATTATCTGTACAACTATTCTTTTTCTTTTGCAAGTTTCGAGATTCTCAAAATGCTAGTCATGTCTACTCCAACGAGCTCTCGCCATGATTTTCATGCTTCTCCGAAGAAAAGTCACTGTTCTCGTTATTGCCTTCTCTAACAAGTCCCCCGCCGTGATTTTCTCCAACACAATACAAGCTCCCTTTATGACTTCTCTTTGAGTTGCGCTCTCTAGCCTGGTAACAAATTAGACAAGCAGAGCTTAAGCTTATTCTATGGGCATGAATTGAGCTTGAGCTCGATTTTGAGCTAATTTTTGACAAACAAGCCGAGATTAAGTTTGTTCGTCGTGACATGAGCTCGAATCGACTTCTTGACACTTCTATTTGACCTTGACCCCAATTGCCACATTAAATTCACAGAAACAAACCACAAATCACTTAAACTATGTGAATGAATAGCTAATAATATTCTTGACTCGTTGCAACACATACCTTCCACTTGTTCGCCAGTCTGCTCCGCCATCTCTGTTACAACTTTTCCTGCATGAATCATTGAAGTCATTGGGGCTACCTTTGAGCTAGAAAAATATATCATGAAAATGAATTTTCTTAGAACTATGAACGAAATTTCTGGTTTATTCATGCCATTGGTTTTCCAATAACTTCAATGACAGCTTCAATTTAAGAGAACTCACCAATTTGATAAGGAGGAACTTCTACAGCTAGTTCTACACTCGCATAGTAGTCAACATTGGAATAAAGATGACTGCATCATTCTTCTTAATTCTTACTTCCCTTGACATGTTCTAGCCTTTCTTTTTTACTCTTCTTCGAGTTTTCACTTCTCTCATATTGTATTTCTTTGATACTTGCCATGATGGATTCTTCAGAAAAATAAATATTACCTACTTTTTTCATGTACATTAAACACATTATTACAATAACTCTTTTTTTTTGCAGAGAAATAAAACTCGGTACAAAAAAGCAAACTCTCCCTCTCATCACAAAAATAATATTTTTAATAATTAGTTTATTATTTTTGCAGTTGTCCTCGAAAGATACAAAAGAATTGAGAAATGAAATGTATAACAAGAACACTAAGGATGAATTTGCCTAGTATNGCAGAGAAATAAAACTCGGTACAAAAAAGCAAACTCTCCCTCTCATCACAAAAATAATATTTTTGATAATTAGTTTATTATTTTTGCAGTCGAACTCGAAAGATATAAAAGAATTGAGAAATGAAATGTATAACAAGAACACTAAGGATGAATTTGCCTAGTATTGTGAGGATCATGCACTCGTCGAGTTAGACCCACTATATTTGCTATCAAATTCAAAATGGACATGTTGGTTTACCTTTTTCTTTTTGTTCTATTTTTGAAATATAAATTTTGATAGTGAATAAGCTAGCTCTAGTTGTTTGGTTGGACAGAATGCGAAGGTGTTTAATTTTATTGACAAGATTACCAAGCTTTAAATATGTTTAAATATGTTTAATCTTATCAACCGGNAAAGGTGTTTAATTTTATTGACAAGATTACCAAGCTTTAAATATGTTTAATCTTATCAATCGGAAACTAATTAAAATCCTAAAAAGAAAGTTTAATTGGGGAGCTGATTTGATCAGAGATATAGAGGCCTTATAGTTGGGGAGATCTAAGTAATGAATAATCATGTCACAGACAAGTTACATCAAATGATTGTACATCCTACCTTAGAAACAAAATCAGATAAGCACAAAAGGCTACTGAAGAATTTAGAAAATAAAATAATGGAAGATACTCTAAAATAGGGGCTGATGAGTCTTTAGGAAAGCACACAAATTACAATCTGATGTAATGATATAGAATCTTGATCCATGTGCCTCAAGCTATTTGCTATCCGAGGATTATAAGGAGACATATCTAACATTACAAAGTCTTGATCGGTGTGCTTTAAGTTATTTGTTATGACTGNGTACAATCTGATGTAATGGTATAGAATCTTGATCCATGTGCCTCAAGCTATTTGCTTCTGAGGATTATAAGGAGACATATCTAACATTACAAAGTCTTGATCGGTGTGCTTTAAGTTATTTGTTATGACTGAAGCATAAATTCATTACCTCAGTCTGGATGGTACAGATCTACCATTCCAATTCTGCTTATAGTTTTTTGAAATATTGGGTTTTAGAATCCTTTGTTGAATATAGTGGCTAGTTGATTTTCTTTGATATTATCATGTATCAACATCAGTTCTAACATCAATCTAATTTTTGTCTTGGTTTAGTTAGAGTTTTACATGGCTTGCATTTTGTCATCATGGTTTCTTTCAGGAGGCCAATAATATATTTTTTATTTGGAGAGAAACATNATACCTCAATCTAGATGGTACAAATCTACCATTCCAATTCTGCTTATAGTTTTTTGAAATATTGGGTTTTAGAATCCTTTGTTGAATATAGTGGCTAGTTGATTTTCTTTGATATTATCATGTATCAACATCAGTTCTAACATCAATCTAATTTTTGTCTTGGTTTAGTTAGAGTTTTGCATGGCTTGCATTTTGTCATCATGGTTTCTTTCAGGAGGCCAATAATATATTTTTTATTTGGAGAGAAACATNTGAGATAGTGATATAGAGAGGGGGCAGAGTGGGGGAGAGATCACAGAAAGTAGCAGATAAAGAAAGAGGCAGATAATGTAAGAGGTGAGTAGAAATGAGAGAGCGGAGAAAGAGAGAGAAGTTATAATATAAGAGAAAGAGAAAGAAAGAGGGTGGGAGAGTGATAGAGCAAGGTCGTAGGAGAGAGAGAGAGGGAGATTGATAAAGATCGAGATCATCGAAAAGAGATGGGGTGAGAGAGAAAAAGGAATCTTAGGAACAAATTGAGATGGAGGGCGGGAGTGAGGGAAGAGGAGTCAGAAAAAGGGAGGGAGAGAGAGAAAGAGGAGAGAGAATAAGGGTGAAAGCAAAAGAGTGGGAAAGAGCGAAAGAGAAGAGCAATAGAGATAGTGAGAGTAAAAGAGATAAAGCGACTTAGAGAAATTGTTTGAGAAAGGTGAGAGAACGGGAGATAGAGCGATAGAGGGCAAGCGAGTGAGAAAGAGGGAGGGAGGGACGAAGAGGGAGGTCAAAAGAGAAACAAATTGGGAGAAAGAGAGAGGGAGAGAGTGTGGGAGGAAATAGGGATAAAGGGAGAGAGAGAGAGGAAGGAAGAGAGAGATAATAATTTGAGAGAGAGAGTGAGGTGTAAGAGGGGAAAGAGATAGAAACAACAGGAGAAATAATAAATGAAAGTGAGTTAGAGAGAGGATGAGAAAGTAAAAGAGATGAAGAGAGAGATTGTGAAGGAGTGAAGAGAACAAAGATCAAGAGAAGAGAGAAATTGAGGAAGAGAAGAAGGAGAGAGAAATAAATGGAGAGGGAGAGAGGGTGTGTGAGGGAGAGTTGAAGAGATAGATGAGAGGAGGGTGTAGAGATAAAGAGATGAACGAGAGAGAAAGAGTTGGTTAGGAGAGAGATAAAGATGAGAGAGATGAGAGAGTAAAATAGATGGAATTGAAGGTGGGTAGAGGGAGAGCGAGGTGAAAAAGTAGGGAATGGAAGAGAGAGGGTGCAGATCAATAGAGAGAGCAAAAGAAAGCAGAAGTGTGAGAGTGAGGGAGGGAGTGAGTGATAGTGAGAGAGGAAGAGAGTGATTGAGAGAGTGAGGGAGAGGGCATGAAAGGGGAAGATAGAGACTAAAGACAAAGAAGAGAGAGAATTGGGATGGAGAAAGTGTCAGATTATAACAGAGAAGGATAAATAACAAGAGAAATAGAGCAAACAATGGATTGGGAAGGAGAAAGATAAATAGATACTAAGAAAGAGAGAGTGAGGGAAAACAATTAGAGAAAGTTATAGAAATAGAAGAGAGACGGTGAGAACAAGGTTGAGGGAGCATGAGAGAGATAGAGATCG
>JXCR01139208.1:11383-27141 GCA_002079205.1 Phalaenopsis hybrid cultivar
TGTTTATATATATATATATATATATATATTAACATCCTTAAATAGAGTAAGCCAGCAAAATTCAGATTGTAAAATCTTAGAAGCAGTTCTATAAACTCCAAAATGGCCACCACATTCAGAATCTTGAAACTTTCAAATAATTTTATAGGTTTTTTTTATAGGTATACACCTTCTTATCATCTGATCCTTACATTTCTATACAAGTATGGGTAATCTCAAAAGTGAAATCTAGTGTCGTGGATAATTTTTTTTCATTGATATTATGTTAGATCATATGGTATAACATCACTAAAAATATAATTGACTATGTGAGCATATCATGAAAAATGCCATTCAGTAATTTTAAACAACCGCTTTTTAAGAAAACTCTTACTAATTTCTTCTTCCAAATCCAACTCTATTGGTTCAACTTCATGAGTCTCTTAAAAATTCCTACTTGTCAAATAATTAATTAAGTCTATCTAAAAACACTCATCATCGTTTTCTTTAGAAGGGTATTTCATAAATTTTAAAACATTGAACGTAACTTCTTGATCATTAACTCTCATTGTTAATTCACTTTTCTACACATCTATCGTTGCTCTTCCACTGGCTAGAAAAATGTTTATCTAGTACGATGGTAATTTCTTTATTTCCTTCTATGTCTAACACAATGAAATTCACTGGGAAGATAAATGTATCCACTTTAACAAGAACATCTTCTATAACTTTTTTTAGACATGTGACTGATCAATCCGACAATTGAAGAGTTATAATAGTAAGAGACATTTCTCGCATGCCTAACCTTCTAAAAATAAGTAATGGCATTAGGTTTATACTTACTCCGAGATCACATAAAGCTTTTCCATAAAATCTTTCTTCTCTTGCACAAGGGATCGTAAAGCTCCCAGGATCCTTCAACTTTTAAGGAAGCTTCTTTTGAAGGATAACATTGCACTCTTCACTGAGTGGAACAGTCCCATAATCTCCAAACTTCCTCTTTTTGTTGAGGATTTCTTTCATGAACTTTACATAAATAAGCATTTGCTTTAGAGCCTCAACCAAAGGTATTAATTGTTAACTTCTTAAAAACTTCTAAAAATCTCGAGAATTGTTGATCTAGTTTCTGCTGTTGCAGTCTTTGAGAAAAATGAGGTGAAGGTCTCTCTAAGTTAATCTTAGTTGGTGAGACTGATTTCTTTAGGTCTTTAGAAATATTTTCTTATGGTTTTTTAGTTTTCAAGTCTCTGTTTCAACTTCAACATCCTTTCGAACAACATCCTTCAACCCTCTTCCCCTCCTTAAATTCAGGGCTTTGATATGCTCACTACTCTTCTCCTTAGGGTTAATCTCAGTATTGCTAGGAAAAGTCCCTTAAGTTTGATTGCTAATTGAGTTAGTAATCTGCCCCAACTGATTCTCAATATTTCTTATAGTAGTACCTTGAATCTATAATTGATTCTCCATTTGCTAAACAACTTCCTCCAACGACAACTTTTCTCCTTAAATTAGGAATTTTTGGTTAAATCCAGGAGGATAGTGTGGTCTAAAACTAGTATTTCCTTGATTATTCTGATTCCTCATATGATTTTCTTGATTATTACCCAATCGCTGGTTTCCACCACCTGACTTATTGTTCTAAGTAAAATTTGGGTGGTTTTTCCAACCTTGGTTGTAAAAATTTGAATAAGGATTGTTGAGTCGATTGTTTATTACATTTAAAGTCTCATATGATAAAGTATTAGATTCTATCAATTGTCCAAACAAATCTTTCTCAAATACTGGAGGTAATTGAGGTTGAATCATCACGAATTTATCCAACTTCCTAGATATAAGTGCAATCTACAAACTTAGAATTGCAAGCACATCCATGTCATGTATACTAGCTACTTTCTTTGGGTTTACTCTCTCAGTAAATCATTGAAAGTTTTTAGTAGCCATCTCCCTTATTAGAGAATAGGCTTCATTGATCAGCTTCGACATGAGTGAGCCACCCACAACAACATCAATAAATTATCTAAGGAATCCTACCAACCCATAATTGAAAATTTAGACAATCAACTAATTAGGCAGAGCATGATGCAGGCACTTCCATAGAAGTTCCTTAAATCGCTATCAGGCCTCATATATCGATTCACCTTGATACTGACAAAATGAAGTAATGTTTTCACTCAACTTTGTCATTTTTGAAGGCAGGAAATATTTGGCTAGGAACTTTAGGGCTAGTTCGTTCCACGTTTTAATAGATCTAGGTACTAATGAATTCAAGCATATTTTAGCTTTATCCCTTAAGGAAAAGGAAAAAAAGGTCTAAACCTAACTGTGTCGCTAGAAATGCTATTATAACAAAATGTGGCACAAAATTCTAAAAACCATGCTAAACATAGATTTGGATCCTTAGACGAGTTCCCTTTAAATTAGTTGTTTTGAACCATTTGGATGATAGCCGACTCAAGCTCAAAAGTGTTGGCTTCTACAATAGGAGTTTGGATACTTAAGTGTATTTCCTCAGCTGTAGGATTTGCATAATCTTTTAAAGGTCTTTGTACGTTATGAATTTTATTATTGCTTCTTGATTATCCAAGTTAGAGTCTTGATTAGTAGACATTTATTCTTCAATTTACATTACTTTTTTTTGTTTTCTAATTTTTCTAATATTTACTCTAGTTCTGAATCAAAGGATTCAAGCGTCGTTGGTCCTACCCTACGAATTCACTTCTAAAGTTTAACTAATAGTTCCTTGCAAAAATAAAAAGAAAGATACAAAAAAAAATCCAAATCTAAGTCGAATAGTTCAATTACATATTCTCCTAAATTCTTCACCATTTTTTTCCCCAGCAACGGTGTCAGAAAAGCTTGACAGCTCCCCAACAACTAACACAATAATTTTGTCTCTTAGCACAGTACTGAAAAGCTTAACCTTTCCAAGTTACTCATTTAGATTTTCAGATTCAAATTTTATCCTAAATACTAGAGTTTCTAACTCAAGTGCACGCACCACTTTTCGTAATAAAGTGCTCTAAGGATTGAGGAATGTCGATTCCACAAAAAAACAATGGAAAGCCAAAGTAGAAAATCTTATAGTCAACTTAATTTGTTTTTAGTTTGGAATATTGAAATACTTGATTTTGCTAACAAACCTACTACAATTATCTAAAGTTACACCTACATAATTTAGGACTACACTATGTGAATTGGTATTGTCAAGTGTTAAGGTTATGTTTCCTTGTAGTGATAATTATATGGTATAGATGTAGAAGAAATGCGAGTCAAGGTAAAGTTTTATGACAAATAGAAGTATAAATCCTCTTTACCCTCTTTCGAGCATATAAAGAAGCTTAGTGAACGTGAACTTAATTCCTTAAGTCCCACTTTGAACCCAATGAAGTTTATCTCCCTATTTATTTTTACTCCATATAGTGTACTTTGATTCATACCCTATAGTTCAACGTGATTTTTCTAGTTGTTCATGTCGTAGCTCTTTCGATTTCTTACAGGTTTACGATCAATTGACTAGATTGAAAAGTAAATTAAATGTAGAAGAAAATCATCACAATTTTAGAATAAAAACTATTTAAGCATGTTATCCGCATTTCTCCACATATACTATATCAGCACAAGGAAAAATAAGAAAATTTAGTAAGAAAGCATGGATAAAACAACATCAAAATGCTTTGAAACAAAGAGATTCAACATACAAATGTTTTTCAGAAAACTTCAATTCCAAATCAAAATATACTTATCTCTCTCCCTCAATTTGCCTTGATAATGCTCCACTCAAGACTTTGCTCTGCTCCTGTAACACTTTACACACCAAAACTTACAAAATAACTCAACTCACGCCCCTAACTTGCTTAGAACAAGCCTAAAGCACTTACAAACAAAGGAGGAAAATCCCTTCAAAACTCTCTCTAACCCTAGATAACACATCAGAAATCACCATACTCACCTCTTTTCCATTTCCTCTTCAAACTCTTCTTCTTCTTCTTCTTATCCCTATTTCGCCTTAAAACTACTCTGAAACCTGCCCACAATTCCATGAAGAGATGGCCCAAACTGCTCAAAATTGTCCAGATTTTGGTACTGGTGCCTAGGTGCCACACTAATCTAGTGTCATGGCCCTGACCTTCCGGATAGGGGCTATAGCGCCCAATGGTTGACACTTTGGCGCCAACCTCTCGGGTTCTCTTCTACTTGACTGGCACCTAGGGGCCACACTGATGTGGCGTCGTGGCCCTGTTCTTCAGGTTTGGGGCTGCGATGCCCAGTGGTTAGCGCCAACCTCTCGGGTTTCAGGCCTGGCTGATGCCTAGGCATTGAGTACTTGACACATAGGCGCCTTTTACTTGGCGTTGTGGCCCTAGCCTTTACAATTGCTTTTTGTTCCAAATTTTCTCCTTTTCACTCTATATTTCTTCTACTTCTTTCATTCATAATGTTTAATATATCTACAAGAAAAACATAAAAATACCTTTCTTTAAAGTGTAATTTCACTAAAAAATATGTGCTAAACATAAAGAAATTCATTCAATCTTTCCACACACCAATCCTCAATGTGCACAAATGGCTAAAATTTTTGATTTGTCACCAACTTTATTCTTCAGTGTAAAATTATTTGAAATTGCTTTAGTATGAAGTGCTTGCTTGTGAGTAGTAGAATCCTGAAAAAGTGACCCAACTGATAAAGATTTGTTTTCTCCACTTTCACATAAAAAGAATACGTCATCAAAAAATCAAATGTTGTGTTACAATTGCCTTCGCCATCTAATATTGAATGATAACTCTGAATAGTTATTATTATCCTCAAGCTCTATGTTCAGTGAATACATATGATCTTTGAACTACTTTGTACTGAAATCACCACCTCAACTCTACTTCCTCAATTAAAATGGTTGATCATTTCCAAAATATCAACATTAGTTATGATCCACTTGTAGATTTTAGGTGAAGTGCTGCATAAATTGTAGTGAAATTCAAAACCATGACCTCTTAGCGACAGAGAAATTTTTTTGGCCCCTTCTCTAAGTACAAAATAATTAATTATGCTCTACTCGATCTTCATAGTCTTATGATTTCCACTTTTATACTTTCTTCTATTTCGATTCTTAACTTCAATCCATTATCCATCAAATTTATAGGTAACAAAGTTGCTCTCATTCACATCTATTAAATCTATTTTCACGAAAAGCTGCAATGACAAAAAATAAAGTATATAAGATTATATAAAAGTTAATTTACAAAGGAAGGGAATTGAAGATTGAACCATCGACAAATTTAAACATATCAATTTTTGCAAATCATCCAAATGACAAACAAGATTGCTGAAATAATTTAAACAAAATCTTAAGTTTATACTCTTTAGATATCATCTTTTATAAAACTATAATTTGGATAGGGGACTTCTAATGACAATAGTTCTTCAAAAGCGGGACAAGAAACAACTCTACTACAGTTCTTCACGCAAATTACATCCAAATTTTTGTTCTTGGAAGCCATTTCAAATGTTACTGCAAGGTCTTGATGTTTGTCAGTTCCATACGCCATAAACATTTTGAAGATTTTACATACTTACAACCCTTCCTATGCATGATATGGGTGGTATGTAAATGCCACTTTTCATGAGATATTATTCACTATTTTCTTCCAAATAAAACGTTGAAATTTATTAGCTTTCTTGAATGAGTTTAATGTGATTTCCAACACTTCTTCATAAGGTATTTGGTCTTTTGTTTTCAACAAAATTTTGGCATTTTGATAAGGTGAAAGTTTTGCATGATTGAGGATAAGAAGAGATGGAAACACATACGCGATGGAAGCACATGCGAGGTGGAAATTGAAATGCAGACTATAAATTTGTCGAAACAGACATGTTACCTGACATTCGAAGCAATGAACTCAATGAGAAATAATTTCATTGCTGATGAAAAATAGCTTGGCTTAAGTACATCGCTTGGTTTTCGAGGCAATAAACTCATTGACAAACCCGTTCACCTTGTTAAAGAAGAACACCGTTCAACCATAAGCTTGCGAGCGGTCACTGTAAATTTTGGTGGGAAGAGGGTTTCACGAGCTCAGGATGAGGGAGTTAATGGAGGAGATGGAGTGGTAGATGATTGAGGATAAACAAATTTTGTGCGGTAGATCAATAATAAGCAAAGTAGATGTTGGATAGATAAATAAGGGGGTTTTCCGTTTTATGTATGTAAATCCCCCAAAAAATTATAATGTTAGTCACCAACTTTCATTTCTAGAAAATCCCTCTATAAATATTCACTCAACGATTATTTTTAAATTAACCATTTATATTGACAAACATGTTTCTGTTATTCTATTATAATTATTTTGAAAACTATAGTTATTCAGATACATTACTTATAAAATGATAAAATATTATTTTTTTTTCATAAATAGTTGCAGCACAACATATTATCCAAACAAACTTCTACTTTCTAATATCAGCTTTATAACAGCATCTAAAAATAAAAACAGCCTCATTCGCGAAAAAATATCAAGTCAGAGTCTGGACAACAGACGCGATATATCGGAGGTCCGAGCTCCCGCTATGCCTTGTTGCATCACGCCCGTTGTCCAGACACAACTCTACCTTCAGACTCCGGACGTAATATTATTTCCTCCTCGGCACCCTATGGATAACTTCCTTCTAAGTGGTCCGAGACGGGGTTGAAAAGTGCGGTAAATCTTCTCAGCTAAAAATCAACCTAATTAATCAAGCTTAAAAACTCTTTAATAAGAGTGAGTTATTAGATAAAATAATTTGAAATTATTAGAAAAGAGGATTGATTTGGATAAACAACACGTAGACATTACTCCCAGTGCTGATTGCGGACGTCAGTTTTATTGAAATTAAGTGGGACGTGTGTCTGTATGCAGGATTTGATTAGCGGATCTCTTCAGTTATCCTGCGACATGATAATATTATAAATCAATGTTGCTGGACTTATCTGGATTTTTATCTTTATCTTTAAAATATTCGTTTGCATTATTATTCTGCAAATTTATCAGACCAAAACTTTACTGCAGGAATTTAATTTATGATTTTGCAGTCTAATGTGAATTTGACAACTGGCTAGTGAGCTTGTGCCGGTGGCTAACAGCGAAGTTACTAAAATACCCTTTGGTTACATTGCTCCGGCTCTGCATCAGCTTCCTTCGGCTCCTCAGTGGATCCTTAACTGCAAATGCTGGCGCTTCGTCGGTCCATTTCAATCAACGAAGCCGGAGGACGAAGTCCATGGCGTCGAGCTCAGCTTCTTCACCATCTTCATCTTTTTCTTCTTCTCCTCCATCTTACAGCTACTCCTCAAGCATAATCCATATGGATGGAGATCATCTGATATCCATACTCCTACTTCTTCCTCTCGAGTCTGTTATCTCCTTCTCCATGACATGCAGAAGGTTTAGGTATCTGGGATCATCAGACTCGCTTTGGAAGGAAATTTGCAGGAGGGATTGGGGTGGTGGAGCTGTGGATGCACTTGTTGCTTCCTGCTTCTCCCACGACAGAAGAGAGGTTTCCTGGAAGAGCCTTTATCACAGGATTTCTCAAGCGGGGTTGCTTTCTTGTCGCAGATTGTTGACGAAAGATGGGGTTTCGCCCAGGCCCAGGGCTTCTCACTCTCTTAATGTTGTTTCGGATTGTCTTGTTTTATTTGGCGGCGGATGCGACGGAGGTCAGTCTTGGTTTCTCTCCGTTACATTATGTTTAGCGGTTTTCATTTCTATATATTTCACTTGCCTGTTTTCGTTTATTGCATGATGATGTGGTACGCTGTTACATGTTGGTTTGATTCTGTTTTAAAGTATAGTTAATTTTTTTCTGTTTATGCTTGTTAGTTCCAGTTGAGATTTCCTGTCTCCTCGCTTTGATTGAAAGACAATTACATGGAGATTTTATGTTTCATTTGATTGGAGTGATGAAATGGTGTGTGCCAATTGCTGTTTGGACCTATATTGTATCTTCCCTTTCACTTCAAAAATGTGATCACGGGAGTGCTTATGGGAGTTCAGGATGTCCAAATCAAGACCATAGGTGAACTTAGCATAGTATTTAGTTTATGTGCTCATTATAAGTGTATTTATATTGGCTTTTCCTCTAATCATGTGCAATTGTTTGATTAAGAGGAGTTTTCAGTCTAGCAATGATCAAAGTAGATTCCTTTGCTGGAAAAAACAAAAAGAAAAAAATAACCAGGTATTTATAATTGCTTTGGGTCTTCTGCACTAAGCAGGTGTTATGTATGCCTCTGAAAGCTTGTTTTGATCATAAAACTGCTGACCCAATGAAAAGTATTCTGCTCAGAACTGTAGTAGAAAGGAAAGCTAGTTTTTCCTTTGATTCTAACTTTTGACATACCATTGTAACTTAGGGCTGTTGGATTTCTGTTTCTCTGATTCATTGAATTGAGATGGAAAATATTAGTGTACCTTCTGTTTTGTTCAGCATAACCCAGAGCATGTTGAAGTCATTATTTTTTTTTTGCTTGAACTTACTAGATATCAATTTCATCTTCTTTTTGGTTTTCTTCCTCTTTTGTAGGTGGTAGAGAACATTATTTCAGGGAGGGAGGGAGGGAGGGAGGGAACATAAGCCCTCTTTTCATATGATTAAGCATGTCCAACATATAAGCCAACACTCATATATAAAAAAATTTATAGGCTAAAATACAATAATAACTCTAGTGATAGGGAATACAATAGTATTTTACCAATTAGACGGAGGCATACAACAGTTGTCTAGAGTATGGGTTGTTGGAGATCTATGGCAGGGATATCACATGGTTACAAGGGACCGCAACGCTGCGCACATACCTCAACGCCACGCAAAGGTATGTTATTATCCCCCTTCAAGCTGATTCTCGAGAAACCTTACTGTCATCTTGGACATTAGTAGTTGATGTTGAGTGGTTGAATGAGATTTACCATGGTTGTTGAAGAACGATACTGTAGCTTTGAATGACTGTGGGAGATGTGGTAGGTATGTTAGGTTCCCTTAGTAGGCTGTGTATTCATAAAAACTTGAACGGTAACTAGGGAGATGGTTCTGTACACGTTTTATGTTGATAATCTTGTTATGGTAGGTTGTTTCTTGGCTGAATAGGAAATGATGTTGGAGCTGTGGTAAATGCAAAAGCCTGGTGTAGATTTTCTATCCAGGGGATTGCTGGCCAGTCAGCAATAGTGTAGGCTTGTAGGGTGAGGTTTGAAGGTGTTATGATTATGCCATAGGTGAGGGTGCCTTTGGCGTAGCGAAGGAGACGATTGAGAAGTTGATGGTGATATTGTACTATATTATGCATATGTTGGGTCGGTAATTTGACAGAAAATCTTATATTTGAATGGGTAATTATAAAGTATTGCAGGGATCTGATAATTTATGAGGATTTGGGATAGAGTTCTATTGGCCTGTAAGGTGAGAGGTCTGACTGGTAGAGCGGTTAGGACAGGTTATGATTGAAGCATACCTGATGTACTCAATAAATTGATTAGATAGGTGGTTTGTTGGAGAAAGTATCGGTTTTGTAGGTGCTGAACCTGTAGGTCTAAGAATTCTGTAATTTGCCCCAGCTGCTTGATGCTGAACTGCTTTCTCATCATTTGGAAAAGTTTATTTATGGCCATTGTGGAATTGCGAGTGCCTAGGATGCATAATAGTAGATACATGGTGATGTGATCTTGTTGATATATAAAGAGAGACTGATACACTGTGCTTAATTTGAACACAATAATCAGATATCTGCAGAAGATAGTGTACCATTGTTTAGGATTCTGTTTTAATCGATATAAAGCTTTATTTAATTTACAAACATTGTTTGGGTTTTGGTGATCTATTAGACTTGTGGTTGATGCATGTAAACCAAGTCTTCTAGCTTGCCATGTATAAAAAGCATTTGAAAGTCAAGCTGTTCTTTTGTCAATTGATGAAATGCAGCCAAGGAGAGTAGGATTTGTATTGTGGGAAACTTAGCCACTGGACTAAATGTTTCTTTGTAATCGATCCGTGATATTTATTTGTAGGATTGGTTTGGTTTCAGTGTGCCAGTTTTTGAGCATGTGATCGGTTGGTGAGATGGTGGTATTGGGGGGATTGATGGCAGTGGAATGGATTATTGAATGTATTGGTTGTGGATGGATTTGTAGTGTTCTGCTATGTTGATGAGAGTAAAGTCTAAATGCTGGATGGGGTGGATGGTGTTGGTTGTAATGTGGACATAAGTAGTAAGGAGGATGAGTTGATGGCTCTATGAGGCGGATTAGGTGGTGATTATGGCTGTTGTTGAGAAGGAACTATGGATTTGTAAATTATGATTGGAGCTGCTTCCTAAGAATATGCAGGGAGAAGATTTGGGGGCAAATTTGTGAGCTGCTGTGGGTTGTTTCCACGGAAACATGAACAACCCAAGGTTCTTAGATGGGCATACTGTTATATAGTAGTTGTTAGGGTGATTGTAGTTTTGTCATGGGAGAGGATAGTCTGTTTATTAAGTAGGTGGTTGTTTGAAAAGCTTCGGGCTAGGAGGGAGGTAGGTAAGTTGCATGTAGTAACGTGCGAGTCGTTTCTACCATATGTCTATTTTTACTTTCTGCTAGCCCGTTTTGCTTAGGGGTGCAAGGGCAACTAAATTGGTGTTCAATGCCATGAGACAGGAGATAGTTGCTGAAGTTTTGGGTGATGTATTCACTTCCCCATCGGATCTAAATCATTTAATATTTGTGCTGAATTGATTTAGGATTAATTTGTGGAAGCTGATGAAATGGTTCGTGATTTTGAGTGCATAAGATATATCCAGCAATAATGAGGATAGGAATCAATA
The DNA here is from genome assembly GCA_002079205.1 of Phalaenopsis hybrid cultivar. Lineage (NCBI taxonomy): Eukaryota > Viridiplantae > Streptophyta > Magnoliopsida > Asparagales > Orchidaceae > Phalaenopsis > Phalaenopsis hybrid cultivar. The sequence continues at coordinate 22,195 of JXCR01139208.1, forward strand.
AAAGGCACATAGTATTTTTAGCTATGAAATGCTACGAGGGGAAAAGGACCCCGAACATCACCATGTATTAATTTCAAAATTTTTTTAAGTCCTAGTACTAGTTACAAAGGACAATTTATGACTTTTGTTTGATTGACAATCAATACATATTTTGGTGGTAGATGGTATTTTAATGTTTGGATGTTCACTGGAGATGACAGCTCTTGAGTGTGGATGACCAGGTCGGTTGTGCCATGTTCATGGGTTAATTGTAGAATGAAGAGCTTGAATTACTGGGCGTGATGGAATTGAGTGGAAACCTTGGTTAATTGTGTGGAAGTATCTGTTTGGTGGCTATATCCTGAATGCAAAAACTGGAACATCAAAGGAAATGCAGTAATTGTCATCCATGGCTAGTTGAAACACTGAACTTAGATTGTGTGATAATGTGGTTACTCGGATTAGTGTAGAAAGATGTAGTTTACGGCTGTTGGTGGGGAGAATTCCATTGCCTATATGTTGTATAGGTGCTGGTTGCCCATTTCCTTTAAGTACTTGATCGGATTTTGTATAGCCTGTTGGTTGCTGTAGGTTGCATAAAAGTGGTGTGAGGTGTGCTGCTGCTCCAGAGTCTAGCACCCAGCCTTGAGCAGAGTTGCTGTTGTTGCTGAAGAGGGCATTGCGTTCATTGGTAGGTTGTGTAGGTTTATATTGCAAATTTAGCTCTGTGCCAGCAGCTAGCAGCTGAATGTCCAGCTGTCAGACAGATTGGATATGTGGTTTTTGGGTTTGTTCTTGTTGTTGGAGTAAGATTTTGATGATTTGGTATTGATGTGTTGATTATGGGAAGATGGTCTGAAAGTTGGTGGTGGAGTTTTGTTTTTGTTTACAGCAGGTAGAGAGATTTTGCTGTTTTGTTGCTTCAGTGGCCAAGTTAATTTCTTCACTATGGAGAAGAGAGTAGAAATCATCCAATTTGATTGGGTTGAGCTTAGTTCTGATGGCAGTTGAAGGCTTGCTGAGTGAAGGGCAGGCCCATTGAGGTTGTATAAGATGATTTTCTCATTGTCTAGATTTTATCCTGCTGCAGTGATTTAATCGACCAAGGTTTTGATAGCTGTGAGATATTGAGCCAAAATTGGTGCCCATGGTAATAAGTTGGAGTTCATTGTTTAGCTGAATGATGCTCGATTGATGATTGCAAGTGCCTTTCTAGGGCAAGCCAAATTGTGGATTTTTTTTGTAAATGCAGCACATTGGGTAGGATGGTGTTAGATATGGCAGAGAAAAGAGCTGCGTCCAGAGTTTGCTCTATGTGATGTCATAATGTGTGGTCTTGATTTATTTCCTGTATACCAGATTCAGAGATTTTGAATTTGGGTGGACATGGAATAGTTCCATCCAAGAGTGTTTCAAAGCCATTGGCACAAAAAATTTTGAGAATAATTGTTCTCCAAACAGACTAGTCATTGGTTAAGAGAGGTGAGGTAGCTAATTCTTCATGTGAGACACAGAATTTTAGGGGAGTTGTTATAGCTGAATTGGTTACCTTGGAAAGTGACTGCTCTGAGTGTTGATTGATTTGTGCTGATGATAAAAGAGGAGAATCCATTATTCACAAAAGATCCCAATATTCACTTGGCCAGTTTTCTAGAATTATGAGCCACATTTAGGTATAATGATGTCTTCATAATATCATTAGACTAAGGCTTTTCTCTTTCGCTCTTAGGGTTAAAGTCAAAATGTGTCTCTACTCCTTAACATCTGGATTAATTATCACATCGAATGATTTAACTCATAAATTCTTTGCTAGATACTTCCCTCCATCCAAGCCGACAAAACTTAGGAATGATATCATCACATTTATCCAATTGAACGGAGAATTAATTTATGAAGCTTGTGAGATATTTAAGGAGTTATTTAGAAAATGTTACCACCACGCGTTGCCAGATTGACTTATAATTCAGATCTATTGTTATTGGCTGGTGGGTTCGTTGAGATCAATAATATATGCTGCTTCCGGGGAGTCACTGAAGATAGTCATTTGAGGAGGCATATTCACTGATCGAGGAAATTATTATTAATAACTTTAATGACTTTCAGATAGAGTCAATTATAAGAATGTAGCTAGTGTGTATGACAAATGTGTTAACAATTCTAGCCTCATAAGTGACTGCTATTTCTGGGAAATTAGATAACTTAATGTTTAATTTAGTGCAAAGATTACTACCCATTAATGAAATTTCCTATGAACTAGTAGGAGATTCTTGTACTAATTCTTTGAAAACCTTGAACGCCATAAGAAATATGATCAATAACCCGTATTCTAACTCGTACAACCCAGGTTGAATAAACCACTCGAACTTTCATTGGAACAATATTAATCAAGTTGTAGGGACTCAACAATGGGTAATAGTCTTTCCAATCTTTTAGGTAACTGAAATAATCAAGTTAGTTGTCATCTTAGACTTACCTACCCTCCTAAATTTACTTCTAATCTCCAATTTAGGGAATAAAATCATCTTTGGAAGAAATAATATTGAATATGGGGAATCAAATAGAAAATCATGTTGCAACTATTAAGAATATCAAAACACAGCATGAGCAAATAGCTAACTCATTGATCCAGAGACCTCAAGAGATGTTACCTAGCAATACAGAGGTGAATCCAAAAGACCATAACGTGGCACATTACAATGCAATAAGACTTGGGATTGAGAATTTACTTGAGAAGCCTAATGTGGAGAAACCTAGAATAGAGAAGCCCAAGTCCGAGCCTGGTGGACCTGTAGGAAAACTTACCCCTTACTTATGAAAAACACCTTCAATATTTCAGATAGAATAGGATAGATCATCGCCGCATTTTATTCAGAGGTTAAATAAACAAAATTGGACAAATAATTTTCTAAATTTTTATAAATTTTTAAGAAGCTTATTATTTATGTTCCGTTTGCTGAAGCACTTAAGCATATGTCCAGTTATAGGCAATTTATGGAGGCGTTTTTGAACAAGACAGACAAATTTTTAAATTTTGAAACTGTGGCGTTAACTGAAAACTACAGTGCTATAATTTGAAAAAAAACTACAGTGCTATAATTTGAAAAGAACTTCCAAAAAAATTGATAGTTCAGGGCAGTTTTATCATTCCTTGTACTATAAGAGACCGATTTATTGGAAATATGCTATGTGACTCATGATCTATCATAAATCTAATGTTCTTTTCGGTGTTTAAAATACTAGGACTAGGAAAGCTTAAATCCACCACTACAACCTTTCAATTAGTTGTGATTTCTATTACTTTTTCAAGGGAGTTCTTGAAAATGTTCTAGTGAAAGCAACTTTCATGTTGATTTCATTGTACTGGATATGAAAGAAGTTGTGGAGATCCTAATTATTTTGGGCCGATCTCGAACATTGATTTGTAGAAATAAGAGTTAACTATTGGACGCAAATGAAAAAATGACGCAAATGAAAAAAATAACTTTTCAGATTCATGATCTTACCACCCCCTACTTATATCTCTTATTAATGTTTGAGGTTGGAAATAAAAATGTTGCAAGTGATTGTAATTGAAAATTTAGAAAAGAAAGATTTATTATTTTAAAAAGAGGAAAATATGGGATCATAGCACAATTGGTTAAAAGATTCTTCAGAGAATTTCAAATATTGAACGATAAATTGAGGATTTTTGAACTAGATATTTGATTTTAGAGAAAAACCTTAAGGTTTGATTTGACATTGTATTAAGTGTTACATAAGCAACAACCTAAGCATTATCTTGTTGTGAGATTGCATGCTTTGTTTCCTTTTTTGTGAATGTTTGCGATTGGGTCAAATTGAGGACGTTAAATTAAACAGTTATTGGTGGCAACCAAATTTCTCTTCTTGTGTATGATTTTACTTGTTAGAATCTCTTGGACTACCTACCTCTCACGCGGACTATGACCTTGATGTTGAAATTTGACTTGCTTATGAATTGGATTTAGAATATGTACGTGCATATTTTTATTTGTTGATGTTTACACATTCACAAGTGTTGTTTGCTATATTTTGTTTTGTAATTTTCTTTTGTTGTATATTCATGTTCTACATTAATATACTGATTTCTCCGTGTTATTGTTTTTTGTTTGTATAGTGTCAAAATAAGTTTGAGATTATATTACCCTTTAACTTGAAGGCAAAATCTAACTATAGAGTTTATATAGATTGCAAAGCAAATGTAGATAAGAGTGGTAGTGAATTTTAATATGGAAATAACTTAAATTTCAGTGACATGAAATTCTAAAGGTTGTAAATAGGACTGGGAACTCATTAGTACTTAATNGTTTCAGTTTTCAATAATGTTACAAATATGATCTCTGGCACACAATATCCTACTGCTAATATATTTTTACCTGCAGTCTCACATGTTAAGATGATTTTGATTGAAGAGTCATTGTCAGAAGATGATTACATGAGGAATATGACTAGGATTGATGCTCAAGTAGGAAGCCAAACCTCCAACAAAAAGTTTCGAATACGACATGCATTGCACTACCTGAACATTAACATATCAAAATAGGCACAAAATATAAGCAGTTAAGCCCAATCAAATAGAACAATTTCATAAAATTCAGAAAAAAATGACTTCTTCAAAAGAAGTTTTACTAGCCAACCCTCTTACAAATTTCAAAATCATCAATCTTCAGTCTCACAAGAAGACTAGAAGAACATGCCAGTTCACGTAAGCCATTAATGAACATTAATATATCAAGATAGGCACACAGATTCCATCAAGAAGGAAAGACTTCCTCATCAAAAATCTTAGCAATGAATAATGTAATGAATAGCAAGTGTGAAAATAATAGTTAAGTGTCTGATAAAGTTAAAAGCTACAATAGTAATAAAATTATTAGCAATGAATCCAATGATAATGTAGACTTGGCTAAGTTGGCTTCATATGTTTGGAAGTTGAATATTAAGTTTTTC